>SEYY01001280.1:0-2500 GCA_009176605.1 Armadillidium nasatum
TTTGTTGAACACCACCTCTCTTCTTCTAGGTCTCACCTTTTGTTCTTGAGCGAAACTCAGGTGCTTGACAGGAAACCCAACTCTGTTTCTTCATATTGTCTCTATGCTCAATTTTCAGCCAAAGGCTGTTGTTGTGTGCATGTGCGCAAAGATGTTTTTTCTCGAGTCTCTAATTTGGAGTCTTTCGAATTTTCTACTTTGTGGCTTATGTTCTCTTCCCATTCTACAACTAAATTCATTTGTTCTCTTTATTTGTCTCCTAATTCCACTGACTATCATAAATTCTTTGACAATCTAAACTCCAAAATAGAGCATATTTTCTCTTCTTTCTCTGAAATCATCACATTAGGTGACTTCAAGTTTCACCACCGCCAATGGTGCTTTCTTCGAGCTCCCACGATACAGCTAATGATCGTACCTTCCATTTCGCAATCCAAAACAACATTGAGCAGTTGGTGCAGCTCCGTACTCGTATCCCTGACCGTTTTGGAGATGAACCCAAAATTCTAGACCTTTTATTTAAACTTCTAATCCTTCTCCTTATATTGTTAAATATCTCTGTATTCTCTTCTTCCACAAGGAAGACCCCTCCTAGTGCGAGGAAGGGTTTGTGGCATTTCGATGCCGCAAGCTGGTCGGACTTGCGGTCGTACTTCTTTAATTTCCAGTGGGATGATTATTTCTTCCGTGGGAAGAGTCCTTTCAAGTAAGCAGAAAATATTCCATGTTCTTTCCCTTCTACCAAAACTAAGAAACCATGGTTTAACTCTGCTTGTTCTCGTGCTATTCGCTTCAGGGATTACCGTCGTCTTCAAACTCCAGAAATTCATTCAACTTATATATATATATATATCTATCTCCGTAACACCAAAATCTTTTCTCCGTAGAAAATGCTATAGTCTTTTTGGTTTTTCTTCTTCCTGCCCTTTCTGGCATTATGCAAAAAATGTTAATTCTAACTTTGCTTCTTTTTTTCCCCTCCTGTAGTATCTTCTGACGGCACAACTTTTTTTCATTATTCTATTGTTGTATCTTAACCCAAACTTTTGCCTCAAATTCAACCTTAGACGATTTCAGAGCTATTCGTCTTCTTCAACTCTTTCCAACTCAGTTATGCCTAAAATTGTAATTTCTTCTAATGATATCATATTTCTAACTTTCTACTTCAACCTTTCCTTCTTGCTGGAAACGTGCGCTCATTCAGCCTGTGCCGAAAAAGTGAGATCCCTCTCAAACCTCCAACTACCGTTCCATTTCTTTAAATCTTCCTTCTCTTCTAAACTCTCTCTCTCTCCCTCTCTCCTCTTCTCTCTCTCTCCTCTCTCTCTCTCTCTCTCTCTCCTCTCTCTCTCTCTCTCTCTCTCTCTCTTCTCTCTCTCTCTCTCTCTCTCTCTCTCTCTCTTCTCTTCTCTCTCTCTCTCTCTCTCTCTCTGTCTCTCTCTCTCTCTCTCTCTCTCTCTCTCTCTCTCTCTCTCTCTCTCTCTCTCTCTCTCTCTCTCTCTCTCTCTCTCTCTCTCTCTCTCTCTCTCTCTCTCTCTCTCTCTCTCTCTCTCTCTCTCTCTCTCTCTCTCTCTCTCTCTCTCTCTCTCTCTCTCTCTCTCTCTCTCTCTCTCTCTCTCTCTCTCTCTCTCTCTCTCTCTCTCTCTGAACTTAACACAAAAAAGACGAATGGTTCTGATGGTATCTCCTTGCACCCTGCCTTGGTAAGTATTTCGTTTCTAACTTTCTACTTCAACCTTCCCTTCTTGCTGGAAACGTGCGCTCATTCAGCCTGTGCCGAAAAAGTGAGATCCCTCTCAAACCTCCAACTACCGTCCCATTTCTTTAATCTTCCTTCTTTCTAAAGTTTTCGAATCTATCCTTAACAGAAGATTTGGAAACATCTCAATTCTTCAAATCTTATCTCTGATCGCCATAGCCGTAACTATAAAAATTTTCTGTGGTGAGGGGGACATGGTCCTCCTCTATCAGAGAATTTCAATTTGTATTATAATTCTTTTTAGCTTTATTATTATTATTATATATATATATATATATATATATATATATATATATATATATATATATATATAATATATATATATATATATATATATATATATATATATATATATATATATATATATATATATATATATATATATATATATATATATATATATATATATATATATATATATATATATATAGTGTGTTTGTGTGCACGTTTTAAATTGGAGTTTTGATACAAAAGAAATACAATGAATAAATTTCAAGTTAACCTGATTTTGAAATCACATAAATGAAGGAACGATGCGATTTTGAACAATGAAAAGGGAATAAAATACTTACGTAATTACAAAGTAAACACGTGGCCCGCACAGTTGTAATTCAAATATTATGACCTCATTTCCCCAAATAAACAATCCCAAGAGAAAGAGAAGGCTTCATAAAACGACTGTCAAAGTTAAAGCACAATGAATGATGAAACGTAACTTATAAATGCCAACAAGGTCTAAAG
>SEYY01001280.1:5000-17500 GCA_009176605.1 Armadillidium nasatum
TATATATATATATATATATATATATATATATATATATATATATATATATATATATATATATGCGGTGCGGTGCACGAGGACCCGGTGCTCGGCCAACCTTATATATATATATATATATATATATATATATATATATATATATATATATATATATATATATATATATATATATATATATATTATATATATATATATATATATATATATATATATATATATATATATATATATATATATATAATATATATATATATATATATATATATATATATATATATATATATTATATATATATATATATATATATATATATATTATATATATATATATATATATATATATATATATATATATATAAAGTATTAAATGACGCGAAATGAAACATGTAAGGCTGATAGTGGTTATTTTACAATTATTCCTTCTACGAATATAAAAAAATTACCTTCACAATTAAATAAAATTGATAAAATTAATTCAAAAAGTAATTGTTAAAAATTAATTTGTTTTTTTTTTTTTTTTTTTTTTTTTTTTTAAAGAAGATTAATTGCCGTCGGGAATCGCTTTTCGGTCTTCATTTACTTTATTATTATTTAATTTCTTCTTTTTTTTTAAATTGTAAGAAACTCAGAAATGATAAGAAATGGTTTGATTCTCAAAAAAAAAGTGTCTTTGTATTTAAAGAAAGTTTTAATTAAAGCAATACATTTTATTTATTTCTTTTTTTAGAATTATCTATATCATGTGATATATATATATATATATATATATATATATATATATATATATATATATATATATATATATATATATATATATATATATATATATATATATAGGGGGATGACGTAGCGCCGTCCGAAGAGATGCAAGTATTGGGCATTACCCGCGTAGTGATAGGATGGGCTAGACCATTTCGTTTCACTCCGTTGCCCTTTGGGTCGTTCCTTTTTGCGTTTCAACTTCTCAGAGGGTCTCTAGTGTACCTTCCGAGTGTCTATACTGGAGTGTCTATGCTCCCACTACCTCTCCACCCCATTTCTTCACTTGTTCCCACAAATTTACAAGCGCTTACTCTTACGTTACATTTATAAAACAAAACAAAATGGCGAAACTCAGAGCTGCCTCGGAGATGCTTCGAGGGGCAGCATCCAAAGAATGCCCCTCATGTTGGTTCTCCGCTGTTCGGGGTTTCGGTGAATCTTTCGCTATTGTGCTAGACATATCGAAAGCTTTCGATAGAGTCTGGTATAAAGCTTTGATTTCCAAACTTCCCTCTTTCGGAATCTATCCTTCTCTCTAATTTTCTTTCCGTTAGTTCTATAGCAGCTGTTGTAGACAGCCACCGTTCTTCCTAATTTTCATCAATGACCTTCTTTCTATTACTTCGTCTCCTATACACTTCTATGCCGATGACTCCACCCTTCATTACTCCTTTCAATTTGAAAGACGTCCCTCCCAACAGCAGTTGATAGATTCAAGAAGGATGGCCTTGGAGCAACTGACCTCTGATCTTTCTCGTATTTCAAATTGGGGCAGAGAAAACATGGTCTTTTTCAATGCCTCAAAAACTCAATTCCTAAATCTTTCTACTCGACACAATCTTCCACACAACTATGATATCTTCTTCGAAAACACTCAACTCAAACCTTCATATGTCCTCAATATTCTTGGTATTTCTTTTTCTCGTGATCTTTCTTGGAATGAAAGATCACTTTTACGTCTTTTCGTCTCATCAATTCTCCTGCTCTTACTAACTTTCTCCAGTCTCTTTCTTCCCGTCGAATTGTTGCATCACTTTCTCTATACTATCGCTATTACAATGGACATTGCTTTTCTGAACTCTCACGTCGCATACCTCCTCCATTGAGAAGGGCTCGTGCGACACGACTTTCTACACAGTCTCATCCTTTCTCTGTCCAACTCTCCGACCCCAGACTTAACCGCTATGCTCACGCTTACATGTATTCTACTGGTAAAGTCTGGAACACACTCTCTTTATTTGTTTTCCCAACTTCCTTTGACTTGCAAACTTTTAAACGCCGTGTATCGGGTCACGTTGGCCATTAGGGAAAAGATTCCGAATGTTCCCCAACTCTGGTGGAATTTGGTAGACCTCCGGCCTTTGCCCACCAGAGGAGACATAATATATATATATATATATATATATATATATATATATATATATATATATATATATATATATATATATATATATATATATATATATATATATATATATATATATATATATATATATATATATATATATATATCTTTTCCTATTTCTCTAGCTCATACTCAGAAAATCTGTTTTCCTTCCTATATTGTTAATATCATTTTTCCTCAGAATCCTTTCTAAATAAATTCTTTTTTTTTTTTTTTTTTTTTTTTTTTTTGTAATTACAAGCAGGTGATTTAAAATCTTTAATGGATTCATCAATCCGGCGTGTCTGTAAGTACTTCATTTTGAAGGTCGGAAATACGCTCAAGTTATTATTTGTGATAAGTGCATGAAAAAGGTATTGAATTGCAAAGAAATTTACCAGTCCAAAATAATTTACTTCAAACCCTTTTTATTCCATTCTCTGAATAAGAAACAATCTTTCTGATTCGTCCTATTCCTTATCTTTCTGCCGTTCTTTAAAAACGTTTACTCAAACTTCGATCCTTCCACTTTTCTCCTCTTTATAATATCGTCACTGCTGTCTCACTTACAAATAAAGCTCACCTACCAATAAACTGTCTTATATACATTTTGGATCTTCAATTCGCTCCAATAGGAAGTAAACAACCCAAAGAAACGCTGTACGGAAAAAGAAATACTAATATTTTGCCTCTTGACTTCAAGGGACAAGCAGGCCATTGATGCATATAAAAAATCCTTGGTGACATCTAGGGTAGCACAGGTTTGAAGCCCAATTAAACTTATACGATCCTGAGCAGAACCCGTCTAGGCGAATTCGTGCCTTTTGGTTTAGTGAAGGTTCTACAATACCTCGATTTCATGAGGGGTGGTTCGGAAAATCGTGTATTTGGGTGAGGTGTTAAAGAACGGTGGTTTAATTGCACCTCTGTAAGTTTTTTAATGTAATGATGTTAGGTGGTGGTGAATATATATATATATATATATATATATATATATATATATATATATATATATATATATATATATATATATATATATATATATATATATATATCGTATTTAGTTTTGGCTTTCAAATATAGTAATAATTGCCGGAGGTCTAAATTCCTTAAATGGAGGTACTACGCCTGGATTCATTAAATTCCCATATATTTTACCTATTATCACACCCGAGTATTATCATCCTTGCATTTTCTTGAGCAAATATTGTAATAAGGAAGTCTAATTTTCTCTCTAAGTATTAATGATATGTCTGTGCCATAAAACGAATTTGCATAGAAAGATGCAAAGAGGAGAAAGGCTGAGAAAGTTGCGATACAGGAAAGAGCAATTTTAGTTCATTTGTTACAGGTTGATGATACGAAATAATCACATATAATTATTTAATCTAAACACTCATTTCAATTTATGTGTTCTTATTATGTGTGTAACTGACTAAAACATCAGATGTGTAAACACGCACAAATAAAAAGACAATTTTTTGTTTATTTTAGTTATAGCATTCCCCTTACTATTTTTAAATAGAATAAAAAAAATTATAGTATCTTTATCCTTAATTTTAATCCATATATTAGAATTTTGCTTTAATTAGCATGTTTTGCAAGTAATAAGCTTTTTCCTTTATCTCTAATAGCTTATTATTGTGACTGTGTGTGTTCTTGATCAAACAATCTTTAAAATTATCAGATATAACCTTTGGAAACACGTTAGATATGCTTCGACAATTCTGACTATAAAAATCTTGGTTTCATTGTTGTGTTTCTATCTCTTGATAATATAATGTGAATTTGATTTATATTCCTCACAATCAGAAGATTGTTAAAATATAAATAATTATTGCTATATATATATATATATATATATATATATATATATATATATATATATATATATATATATATATATATATATATATATATATATATATATATATATATATAATATACACCGTATATATATGTATGAAATTAATGTCTGCTATTTAACATGGTAAGTCTTGCTGTTTCGAGTCCAATAGGAGACATTAATTTTGTAAATAGAAAAGGTCTGTGAGAGTTTTAGCAGACTTTAAAACTATTATATATATATATATATATATATATATATATATATATATATATATATATATATATATATATATATATATATATATATATATATATATATATATATATATATATATATATTATATTAGCGAAGCTACTGGGAGATGAGCAGTCAGGCAGTAATAAGTATTTCTATCCATTATTGAGAAAACGAAAGTTTTACATATGAGTCTTGATTTTTATTTTATTTAATTAACGGGAAATTTTATGCGCACATTTCAGGCATTGACAGTTTAGTGATAAAATATGTTAGTTACTTTAATTATATATATATATATATATATATATATATATATATATATATATATATATATATATATATATATATATATATATTATATATATATATATATATATTATATATATATATATATATATATATATATATATATATATATATATATATATATATATATATATATATATATATATAATATATAATATCAAAATTGAGGAATTACTACTTATTACAACAAAAGATATAATATATTTATTTAATGAAATATGTTATAAGCAAACCGATGGTGTTGCCATGGGTAGTCCCTTAGGACCCACTCTAAGTAACATTTTCATGTGCTATTCAGAATTCATTTGGTTGAATGAATGTCCGGAGGAATTCAAGCCGGTTTTTTTTACAAAGATATGTGGATGATTCCTTTCTACTTTTTAAATCCAGAAATGAAATTGACATGTTTTTACATTATATCAATTCAAAGCATGAAAATTTCAAATTTACAGTGGATGTTGAAGAAGAGAACTCCTTGGCATTTCTTGACATAAAAATATATTAGGAAAACAACAAATTTCAAACTAGCGTTTATAAGAAACCAACATTCACAGAATTAACTACTAAATTCAGTTCTTTTATCCCTTATGTATATAAAATTAATTTAATTAAGACCCTTTTCGACAAGGCATACAAGATCTCATCTTCATGCATTAATCTCTCGAATGAATTAGACTTCCTAAAAACGCTATTTCTAAAGAATGGATTCCCAGGATTTGTAATTGATAAAGTATTTAAGAATCAAGTTAATTTAAAATTTCTTCAGAAATCCTCTACTGTATTAACAGTACCTAAAGATACCATGTATATGAAATTACCATTTCTGGAGAAAATGAGCTGTAAAATTGAACGCAGAATTAAATGCATTTTAAAAAAAAAACTACCCACAGTTTAAATTGAAATTAGTATTTTCTAATGAAAACAAAATTGGAAGGTTCTTCAAAGTTAAAGAAAATCTTCCTTTACCTTTACGCTCATCAGTGATATACAAATTCAAGTTAGGTGACTGCGATGCCATCTACTTAAGAAAGAAGACACGAAGTCTATTTGTTCGCATTACTGAGCATAAAGTGTCTCTTAAAAAACTTTGGAACATTTGCACCATCTTTCATATTCGGCTATTAATTCTCATTCTTTTCAAAAGGATCATCTTATACAGGATTCAGATTTTATAACTCTGGACTCTGAACGTAAATCTGACCTCCATTCTTTAGAATCCTTATATATTTGTCACCACACTCCAAATTTAAATGAAAATATGCATTCAGAAAATATTTTGATATTGAAGTATTTTATACTTTATTTGTATTATTTACTATTTATATATTTTTCTATAAAATGATTTTCATTTATTTATTTATCGTTATAACTTTTTATGTAATATTTTTTTATTTGAATTTTAAATATTTCTTAATTTTTAAATAATATTCTTCATTGTAGAATAATGGATATAGAAGCTTTAATTATCCGAAACTAATCGGTAATAAATGTTTAAATTTATCTTAGTTCTTTTTGCTATTGTATATATATATATATATATATATATATATATATATATATATATATATATATATATATATATATATATATATATATATATATATATATATATATATATATATATATATAGAGAGAGAGAGAGAGAGAAAATTTAAAAAAAAAAATTCTTTCTAATAAATTATGATTTTAGTAGGAAGTTTAAATACATATAGGCAGATTAAATTTTTGTAATTGTTGAAAAAAACTAAAGTATAAAAATAAACACTTCAAGAAACTTTATTCTTCTGTATTTACAGACTTTTGCCTTTTCTTGCTGACTCCTCGGACTCTACCGTGAAACGTGTTGCTCAAATTTACTACTTTACACATTTCTTTAAAAATAAGAAATGTAAATCTCTATTAACAGCAATAAATTAACTAGAAAAAAATTTGTCTAATGGTACTATAACAATAATATCTATTAGAATTTTTGCTATTCCTTTTATCTATTGAGTTGCATTAACTCTAATTCTGAGTCGGGAAAAAACTAAATTTCTCTACTCACAAACGTCTTAACTGAAGGAGAATGTGGTACTTGTATTGACGCTCTAAAGATTGGTTATCTGATTTACCTCTTGCATTTCCATTTATCTTTACAGAATAAAATTTTGTTGTTCTTAAAATGAGAAATCTGCTTTTCCTCCTTATTTCTCCATCCTGCTTATAGTATCCTGTCCTTGCTTAAAGGATGTTCCCAAGTACATTGTTTCTTTATTTTCGTACGTTTTTTAGCATTACAGCAACTTTGATGTAAGATAAGTACCTTTACACCATCTTTGATGTGCGTACGATAAGTAGCTTTACTTTTTTTTTTTTTTTTTAAATATGATTAATTTTTACAATTTAAATGACAGACAATAATCTTTCTGAGAGGATGTGAGAAACTATTAATTTGTCATTGTCTTGTAGTTTTAAATTTTTTTAGACCTTTTGACTGGCCGTTAGTGTAATTTAGTCCAGGTTACGTGAGGTCGAAATAGTTTATTAGATTAAACAATTTTGATAATACTGAAATATAAATTAATTTTAAAAAGAAATAAAGAGCTAAATCTATTTAAATAAAGGAATATATGTTTTACAGATTTGTTGCTTCACAAACCTTATTTTAAAATATTATTAGTTATAAAAGTTTAAAGAAATGTAAGACAGCAACGTTGCTAAAATTGATACTTTTGTACGATTAAAAAAAAAAAAAAATGGGAGCATCTTCTAAACAAGGCCCTAGTATCCCATTAATCAAGCACTAAATGTAATAGCTACAATAGCAGTTTTAAAAAATATATCCTCGTTCTTTGGTTATAGTGACAAAAAAGCTTCTTATTTAATGAACGAACTGGAAAATCTTTTCCATTCCCAGTTATGGTTGTCTCTAATTATAGATTTTTCACCTATCACTCCAAAAAAGAAGCAATTCTTAGGGCTATTCTGTGCTGCTTATAAAAGCATCATTCAATAAATAATCATTAACTTCCATTATGATACATTTTAATGATGATTTCTTAAGTAATTTATAATTATAGTTTGCTTTTAAGATAACGTTTGTTCAGAAACGTCTAATAGACTTTTCTACTTTAATGAAGGCAGAAACGCCATTGCACCTTAATTAATTAGGAAAAATGTTAAATTGAGATAGATAATTTAGATCAATGTAAAAAAAATATAATTAGGATTAATATTTATTACAAAAAAAATCTTAAAAATATACTTTAATTATATTATACAAATAAGCGATGAACCTAAAAAAAATATTGATAAAATATCTCAGAGAAAGAAAAAATAACTATCGTCCATCGATTGTATTTTGACATAATCGGATCAGTCGAAGGATTCGCCGATTAGTTATATAAATCTGTCAAACCAATATATATATATATATATATATATATATATATATATATATATATATATATATATATATATATATATATATATATATATATATATATATATATATATATATATATATATATATATATATATATATATATATATATATATATATATATATATATATATATATATATATATATATATATATATATATATATATATATATATATATATATATATATATATATATATATATATATATATATCAGGTACTCTAGGTCGTAGTCTAGGACACATAAAGACAGTCACTGCAATTTTCATACATTCCCCAGAAAAAGAAATCCTATGGAGTACAATGTGCTCTGTGACAGAGGATGATCTGTCCTGCAGTTTGGGTAGTATGTTATCGCACTGAGTATGAATGTATATTTCATAATGGTTCTAAAGTTTGTTGTTTTGCTATTGTTTAAACCTACATGTAATGTTCCGTTTGGAAACCTATAAAAGCAATATAAAATACTGTGATACATTAATTTTGTCATGGAGTATATATATATATATATATATATATATATATATATATATATATATATATATATATATATATATATATATATATATATATATATATATATATATATATATATATATATATATATATTTTTTTTTTTTTTTTTTTTTTTTTTTTTTTTTTTTTTTTTTTTTTTTTTTTTTTTTTGGAAAACATATTTATTTTATTTATTATTTTTTTTTTTCATTAAATGTGCTGACGGATAAAGTACAGAAGAAAAAGGAAAAAATTTATCTAATAAATTTATTCTTTCTACTTTTCTTCAACTGATCTAATTCAAAGAACCATAAAGCTTGGAAACGCAATTTATACTTCAACGTATCTCTAAAAGCTAAATTTTTATTTTTTTTTATTTTATTTATTTATTTATTTATTTTTTTTTGAATACGGAATAAAATAACTCTGTTGAGTTGAACCGTATCATGAAGCAGCCGTGAAAAGTTTCCGGAATTATAAATCACTGTCCTACAAATGTTTAGAAGATAGGAAAATAAGAACTGTTTATGCCAGGAATTAATGATATTCAGAAAAATACATTCAAAGTTTATATATATATATATATATATATATATATATATATATATATATATATATATATATATATATATATATATATATATATATATATATATATATATATATATATATATATATATATATATATATATATATATATATATATATATATATATATATATATATATATATATATATATATATATATATATATATATATATATATATATATATATATATATATATATATATATATATATATATATATATATATATATAATTGTTCATTAAATAAAAATATCATATCTTTTGCTGCAAAATGTAGTAATTCCTGAAAACTTCATTTATCCAGACCATTAACAGTGGAGGCATTCGTAAATAATAAATTATTTACAGTGTCAAATGTTTCCCTCAAAGGCACGTTTGTAAACAAACTTTCTACATCGAAACTTGCCATTATATATTTATTAACATCCGGAAAATTTAATATTTCTGTGACGAAAGAGAATGTATCCATAATTGTATATTCATTTTTAGTTACATTATCTTATATCGGGAAAAAAAATTTGAGAGCTTGTAATTTTCAGTGCCAATAGCAGATAAAATTGGACGGATGGGCCAATAAGGTTTATGAACTTTTGGAAATCCATATAATAAACCTGGTTTTGCATTTGATGAATAGAGAGAATTATAGGTATCATCATCAATTATTTTGGAAGTTTTCAATTTTCTATGTAATCTGTTAAGTTTGTCTTCTACTGAATGGAAAAGTTTTAAACAATTTTCTGTTAAGATTTCAAATTTAGTATTATCAAATAGTATATTTACACTTTATTGACATTGTCTTCTTTTTCAAGAATAACACACCAACACCTTTGTCAGGCCGAGTTATAATCAAATTATTCTTTCGAGAAAATTCCTTTAGGTTATCAATATCAGTTTTAGATGAAAAGTGTCCAAACTTTCTATGGCTAAAATTGTGGAATGATGTTTAAAGCTAAATTTTTAATATCGTTAAAAATCTTTTTTTCCCCTCAGTAAATTTATAACGGGGAATCTTTAAGACGTCTTAACAATCTTTCAAAATTTAATATATATCTGCAAAGTTTCGGTTTAAAATGAATCATTGCAAAATTTAATCTTTTTAATCTTAATCTTCATACTTTCCTTTAACCGAAAAGAACTATAGTTATAAATCACATTATCTGGATTTATATAATCAAAGTTTAATGATAGCCCAAGGGAAAATAATTTCTTTTCGTGAATTATTAAATTTCCGCCTCAAGAATAGAGGTCCTGTTGCTACTATATATATATATATATATATATATATATATATATATATATATATATATATATATATATATATATATATATATATATATATATATATATATATATATATATATATATATATATATAT
This sequence comes from Armadillidium nasatum, assembly GCA_009176605.1. NCBI lineage: Eukaryota > Metazoa > Arthropoda > Malacostraca > Isopoda > Armadillidiidae > Armadillidium > Armadillidium nasatum. Next base: position 15,417 of record SEYY01001280.1, read on the forward strand.
ATATATATATATATATATATATTTATATATATATATATATATATATATATATATATATATATATATATATATATATATATATATATATATATATATATATATATATATAATATATATATATATATATATATATATATATATATATATATATATTTATTTTAGTTGGCTCTACCTTTTACTATAGGAATTTTTTTTCTCTCTCTCTCTCTAAAAACTATAAATAGAGTTGAAATTTAATATTGTATCTTAATATCTCGAAAATGTTGCATTATATCATGATGAAATGGTCAAGTTGAACAGAAATAATAATAATGATTTTAAGTAGTTTATTTAAATAAATTAAATATTGACCAGCAAGAAAACCATAATATAATACATTTAAATTAGAAAGATCAAAAAATGGAAAAGAAAGAAACGTGTTTCACTCTGGCATTTGAACCAGCGCCCACAAACCCAAAAATCGAATTCAATGTCTTAACCACTAGAAATTATGATATAAAAAGGCCGCATATCAAATAATATATATATATATATATATATATATATATATATATATATATATATATATATATATATATATATATATATATATATATATATATATATATATATATATATATATATATATATATATATATATATATATATATATATATATATATATATATATATATATATATATATATATATATATATATATATATAATATATATATTTTAAAACCATATAATAATTTTAAATTATTTTTTAATATTATATTGATATATGTTTATTATATATATATATTATATATATATATATATATATATATATATATATATATATATATATATATATATATATATATATATATATATATATATATATATATATATATATATATATATATATATATATATATATATATATATATATATATATATATATATATATATATACATATATATATATATATATAGGTTAAGAAAGATTTCTTCTCTTATATTAGAATAAACTGACCTTTTTTTTGTTATTGATTTTGTTGTTTCTGTTTTTTGAGAGAAAGCAATTATAGTTCACGTTACAAAATAGAAGTCCGGAGTTTTAATTGAGATTGAATATAATATGGATTTAAGTAACATTTTTTCAACAAATGATAAATTTTCATGCAATATTAAAATTCAGCCCAAAGGCAGCACTTAATTGGTTAGAAGGTCGCTGGTTGCCAGCGACTAGACGTTCACGTTGACCAAAAAGGTCATCGTGTCTATCAGTGGGTCAGAAGGCCGCAGGTTCCCAATTCCCGCACTACTATCCCGTTGACCAAAAAGTTCACAGAATCTATCAATGGGGTCAGAAAATCGCAGGTTCCCAATCCCTTCACTAGACTATCACGTTGACCAAAAGGGTCATCGTGTCCATCAATGGGTCAGAAAGTAGCAGGTTCCTAAACCCTTCATTAAATTATCCCATTTTCCCAAAATATCACCGAGTTTATCAATAGGTCAGAAGGTCGCAGGTTCCTAACCCCTTCACTAGACTATTCCTTCAACCCAAAAGGCCACCGAGTCTATCAATGGGTCAGAAGATCGCAGGTTCCCAACCCCTGCATTAGACTGTCCGTTGACCCAAAAGGTCACCGAGTCTATCAATGGGTCAGAAGGTGGCAGGTTCCTAACCCTTGCTTTAAACTATCCCATTGACCAAAAAGGTCACCGAGTCTATAAATAGGTCAGAGGGTCACAGGTTCGCAACCCCTGCGACAAACTATCCGTTAATTCCGGTTAACCCAAAAGGCCACCGAGTCTATCAATGGGTCAGAAGATCGCAGGTTCCCAACCCCTGCATTAGACTGTCCGTTGACCCAAAAGGTCACCGAGTCTATCAATGGGTCAGAAGGTCGCAGGTTCCCAACTCCTGCACTAGGCTATCCCGTTTACCCAAAAGGCCACCGTATCTATCTTATAAGCAAATGGATTTTAAAAAAAAAAAATTTAATTTCTATACAAAAATTACTGAAGATCAGGGGATAAAATTTTACAAGGTTATATTTTTCAGAAGTGGACCAATTCATATGTAAACTGAACTTGATCTTAACTTTTTGG
>SEYY01001280.1:20000-25000 GCA_009176605.1 Armadillidium nasatum
TATCATTATTATTCTGATTAAGCATATTTACAGTTAAGACAATACCCAAATAATAATAATAATAATAATAATAATAATAATAATAATAATAATTATAATCGTAGTTACATATGGGATAAAAATACTAGAATAAGAATGATAGCAGTAGTAGTAAAATATTAAAACACCACTGTGATTACTGCTATTTATTAAAAAAAAAAAATTCAAAAATAATAATAATAATAATAATAATAATAATAATGATAAAAATGATATAATAATAACAATAATAATAATAATAATAATAATAATAATAATAATAATAATAATAATAATAATAATAATCGTACTAATAATAATAATAATGGAAATAATTTTAGTGGATACTGTAGAAATCTAATTTTAATAATAATAATAATAATAATGATAATAATAATATAATAATAATAATGATAAAAATAAAATAATGATTATAGTTATAATAATAATGGTTATTATTATTTTTATTTATTATTATTATTATTAATAATTAGAATAATAATAATAATAATAATAATAATAATAATAATAATAATAATAATAATAAAATGGATCATTACTAATCGATGCACATTTTTTTTTAATTTTGCGCGCATTGATTTTGTTGATCTTTCATTTTTTATATCGTCTGGGAGGTTATTATAACTATGGTGGAAGGTGTAGCTTACTGCTTGTCGTGCTTCAGTAAGTCTGTTGAAAGGATTTTTTAGGTTGGTGTTATTTCGTAAGATTATTCCTCTCTTGGTTTGATTATTTTGATGGTTTGTTTTTAGGAATTCCCAAGTGTTATTGTTTATTACTTTGTGTATTTCCTTTAAGAGGGAGAGGTTTAGAAGATAAATGAAATTGCAATATATATTTCGTTTTTTTGAATAAAGGCTGTGTATGACTATAAAAATATCTGCTGCCACTGAGAAGCCTTATGATTCGTTTTTTCATTCATCTGATTTGATGTTTTTTTTTTTTTTATTTTTTTTTTTTTTTTTTCATAAACTAAGAAGTAAAAAAGTATGTGGGTAAAAAAATAAAATAATAATAATAATAATAATAATAATAATAATTAATAATAATAATAATAATAATAATAATAATATAATAATAATAATAATAATAATAATAATAATAATAATAATAATAATAATAATAATAATAATAATAATAATAATAAAATAATAATAATAATAATTAATTTAATTTTTTTTTTTTTTTAATTATTTTTAGTTATTAAAATAACAATAAATAAAATAATAAATAATAATAATAATAATAATAATAATAATAATAATAATAAAATAAAAAAATTAAAAAAAAAAAAAATAAAATAAAATAAAATAATAATAATAATAATGAAAATATTTTTTTTTTTTAGAGTTGGGTAATTTTGAAAAGAAAAACTAAACAGTAATGGCTGAAAAAATGTTAGCTTAAAAATATTTCTTCAAATAACAATTTAAAAATGTTTTCCTATTACTTTTATTTATAGTTCTCAATCTCTTTATAAAATATTTACAACAAAAGTAGTATGCAATAAGAATAAGTTATAAGATAACGAAGAGTTTCAAATAGGGATGCCGATATATATAAAAAAATATCGATATATAAAATAAAATAAATTTTAAAAAAAAAAAAAAAAAATTTAATTAATATAATATATATATATATATATATATATATATATATATATATATATATATATATATATATATATATATATATATATATATATATATATATATATATATATATATATATATATATATATAAAAGCTGTGTTATTTATAAATTGACTATAAAACGTCCCTTAATTAATAAAGAACATTTGTAAAAATTCCACGTTCAAAATTTTTATTTTTTTTGTCTCGTAACTCGGTATCGAATAGGACTTTTTTGAAAAAATGCAGCCCTTAATGAGGAGGATACCCTCGCGTAAAACGGAAATTTTAACTCCTTTATATTTCAAGTTATTAAAGACTGAAAACTGTAAAACCGTTCATTTCATTTCGGGGGCTTACATCTTCGAACCCGTAGAAGATAGCATTAAGCGACACCAAGGGTAAAAGGTAGATTATGAAGTTAATGCCTCTGTAGTGTATTTCCGACATCGAAAAGACCAATATCGTATTGAAAAGTGGACTCTAGTTTTTTAGGTAACGAAAATAAGCACATCGAAAAACGGAGAAAAAATGGCGTTTCTTGTGCTATGGGGCAGGAGAGCGATCAAAAATAAGTTTTAGAAGGCAACTTACGCTAAAAAAAATCACTCATAAAAAATTTCGAATTTTTTTCTTAGGACAGAGGCTCTAAAATCGTAATTTTTACGACCAAGTTCCTAAGGAAGTCGCTTTCTGGTATCGTGGCTTTAGGCTGAGGCTCTTAAAAAGTACGTTTCAACAGGCAAGTTCCTGCCCCGATTGCTAAAGGTAAAGGGTAAAAACGTTTTAACGTTAATATCTCCAAACTCTTTCAGATAGTGAGAAGGTAGCCCTTGAGGGGTTTTACCTCCATAAGAACGTTGCTTCTTCGAAAGTGACCTCCATCATATAACCCGTGAGGGGTTATACCTCCAGAAGGACTTTGCCTTTCGAAAGTGACCTCCATCATATCGTTAAAATGTACCTAAAGTTTTCCAAATTTTTAAAAAAAATTTTTATAAAATCGAGTTGATTTTTTTTCTCCTTTTCTGGGAGGTAGGAGAATAAAAATAAGAAATAAAAAAAAGTAACAAAAATTGAGAAAAATACTTAATTCCTGAGGAAGTCGACCCTCATATGGCACTTAAAGGCCTGGAAAAATCATAAAGGTAATTTCTGTTTTCATTGGATATGGGTCGAGTCTCTTGAGTCTTAATAAGTGTGAAACTTTCATCTTAAGTTCAACTTTTGAACTTAAAATGAAAGTTTAACGCTTATTAAGACTTGAGATTTTACGATCAAAATTTGTGTAAGTTTTTAAACTCCAATAACTTTCAATCAATCAATAGATCTGCTTGGATTTTTCAAACACATAAGAATTTGGTACCCCTGATTCCAAATCCAGAATCCCTACTCTTCTACATATTATTGTGTTCGGGTTAAAGGCCGGAATACATACCAAAGTGGTTTGTCGTTCTATCACAGTATCAAAAAGAAAAAGTCAAATTTAGGCCCCTATATCTCTTCAACCGTAGCAAATAGAGGAACGCCACATGGGGACTTCCAAATCCTAAAAGACCTGTACAATTCATGTATTAAATATCTTTGTTCTATCTTTCATAGTTTAGAATTTGTCAAAAATCACAGAATTTGATTAAAAAAAAAAAAACAAAAAAAAATTTGAAGGACCACATCTCCTGAACGGAAACTCGTAGAAACTTGGGATATTCATATTTGGGTTCAGAATGACGAAATCTATCCACATAGGAAGTTAAAGCTATATTTAAAGTTGCCTTATATGGCGCCTGTTGTACACTTGAAGAGCCTGAAAAGCTACTAAAACCTTGCTTCAGAATAGGGCATTTCAAATCTGGAATCTTTATTTCTCTACGACGTGCCATTAAAGAGTTATAACCGTTAAAAGTGACCCAGGAGAGCGTGATACAATCGTTTATCCTTGAAATTTGCTCTTCTGGTTTTCTTTAACTATGTAAATTCAATCCGCTTTCCTTATTTATTTTATGCATTATTTTCACTTCTTTTAACATCATGTAAACTTTCATCCTGTAATTAGATATTTTAATTATCTCCTAAGAAAATGTTGAAAATATATACTAGTATAACATGTTTCAATCAGGTATATATATATATATATATATATATATATATATATATATATATATATATATATATATATATATATATATATATATATATATATATATATATATATATATATATATATATATATATTATATTTCTATTTCTGCACTCTAATTTCCACTTTGTTGAACATCACCTCTCTTCTTCTAGACCTCACCTCTTATTCTTGACCGAAACTCAGATGTTTGAACGTTCTGATAGCAAACCCTATTCTGTTTCCTCCTACTGTCTCTATCCTCAATTTTCAGCCAAAGGCGGTTGTTGCGCATACGTGCGCAACGATGTCGTTTGTTCTCGTGTCTCTAATTTGGAGTCTTCCGAATTTTCCACCTTATGGCTTAGGCTCTCTTGCCAATCTACGACTAAATTCATTTGTTCTGTTTATTTATCTCCTAATTCTAATGACTATGCTAAATTCTTCGACTATTTAAACTCCAAAATAGAGCACATTCTCTCTTCTTCTCCTTTCTCTGAAATCATCATATTAGGTGATTTCAATGTTCACCACCGCCAATGGCTTTCATCTAGTTCTCATGATACAACTGGTGAACGTGCCTTCCATTTCGCTATCCAAAACGACCTTGAGCAGTTGGTGTAGCTCCCTACTCGTATCCCTGATCGTCTTGGAGATGAACCCAACATTCTAGACCTTTTCCTAACTCCTAATCCTTCTCCTTATACTGTTAAACTCTTTCCTCCTCTGGGTTCATCCGATCACCTTCTTATCTCTGTATCCTCTTCTATCTCTTCAAGTCTTCCGCAGGAAAGACCCCCTTCTATTGAAAGGAAACGTTTGTGGCACTTTGGTGCCGCAAGCTGGTCGGACTTGCGGTCGTACTTTTTCGATTTCCCATGGAATGATTATTGCTTCCGTGGGAGGGGTCCCTCGGAGTGTGCAGAACGCATTACCGAGGTGATTCTCTCTGGCATGGAGGCGTACATTCCATATTCTTTCCCTTCTACTAAACCTGAACAAACCTTGGTTTAACTCTGCTTGTTCTCGTGTTATCCGCCACAGGGATGCTGCCTTCAGGGATTACCGTCGTCTTCAAACTCCTGAAACTCATGCAACTTATATTTCATCCCGAAATCGTGCAAAATCTATTCTCCGTAATACTAAAAACTCCTTTCTCCGCTTAAAATGCAACAATCTTTCTGGTTCTACTTCCTCACGCCCTTTCTGGCATT
>SEYY01001280.1:35000-38455 GCA_009176605.1 Armadillidium nasatum
GACTTGGATTTCGTAAAGTTGGCATTACCCCAACGAGAAACCCTATCCATGTCGGCAAGAATTGAATCGAAAAGTTGAAGATGAGAATCAATCTAGTTATATATATATATATATAATATATATATATATAATATATATATATATAATATATATAATATTATAATATATATATATATATATATATAATATATATATATATATATATATATATATATATATATATATATGGGTGGTTAAATTTTAAGGGCCGATGTTGATTTTGAATAAAACACAAATACTTAGGAATTTATTGTCATTTCTTTTTATTATGATAATATGGTATGGTTCAATTATGTATGGAACAAAATATCGGCCAAATGGCCGCCCGACCTCGGCGGCACACCTCCATCCGATGGTCCAAATTTCGATGACGCTGAGGCATAATTGGGGTTCTATGCCGTTAATGTGCCGAATATCTCATCCTTTAGCTCTTGAATTGTTGCTGGCTTATCGACGTACACCTTTTCTTTCAAATAACCCCAAAGAAAGAAGTCCAACGGTGTCAAATCACATGATCTTGGCGGCCAATTGACATCGCCACCACGTGAGATAACACGGCCATTGAATTTGTCGCGCAAAATAGCCATTGTTTCGTTAGCTGTGTGGCAAGTGGCACCGTCCTGTTGAAACCACATATCGTCCACATCCATACCTTCCAATTCGTGCCATAAAAAGTTCGTTATCATCTCACGATAGCGAACACCATTCACAGTAACTGCCTGACCGGCCTCATTTTGGAAAAAATACGGCCCGATGATGCCGCCAGCCCATAAACCACACCAAACAGTCACTCTTTGGGTGCATTGGTTTTTCGACAATCACTCTTGGATTAGCATTCGCCCAAATGCGGCAATTCTGCTTATTGACGAATCCACTGAGGTGAAAATGTGCCTCATCACTGAAGATGATTTTCCTCGAAAATTGATCATCCACTGTTGCCATTTCTTGCCACCATTCTGACCATTGACGACGTTTTGTATGGTCAAGAGGCTTTAGTTCTTGAGTCAATTGCACCTTGTAAGCGTTTAAATGCAAGTCTTTATGCATAATGTTCATCAACGACGAGCGTGAGAGGTGCAATTGTTGGGCACGACGACGAGTTGAAGTGGATGGCTCCTCAGCCACATATCGCGAACAGCAGCAATATTTTCTGCAGTACGAGCATGCACTGGTCTTTTCAAATCTCCTACAGACCCGGTTTGCTCAAATTTTTTCACGATTTTTCCGATTGTACGCACATTTGGACGATTAAATTGACCAAAAAAATCACGAAGTGCACGATATGCATTTTGATTTGAACGCCCATTTTCATAATAAGCCTGAATAACTTTAACACGTTGCTCCATTGTGTATCTTTCCATGGTTCAAATTGAGTAAGTCTGAAATTGAAAAAAGTCAAATGAAATGCAGTAAAAAACTTGACGTTTAGGTGTGGTTCACATTCAACATCGGCCCATACAATTTAACCACCTTATATATATATATATATATATAAATATATATATATATATATATATATATATTATATATATTATATTATATTATATATATATTTTATATATTATATTTTATATATTTTTTCTAATAATAATTTATTAATTAATTAATTAATTTTTACTCCACCTACGTAGAAAAAAAGTAAAGTAAAATCACGTAATTTGAACTGCTTTTTATTTCTACTTTGTATCTGAAATTAATTTGGCTTTTTTTTTTGTCATTTTTCTGGAAATTTTTAAAAAAATATTTATTATTAATTATTATTATTAATTATAATTATTATTATTTTATTTATATATATTATTATTATTATTATTATTATTTAATTATTTTTTTATTATTATTTATTATTTTTATTTTATTATTATTATTATTATTATTATTATTTTATTATATTTTTTGTTTTTATTATTATTTATTTTTCTTCTCTTCTTCTTCTTCTTCTTCTTCTTCTTATATACTTTTCTTGTCTATCTTTCTTCTTCTTCTTCTTCTTCTTCTTCTTCTTCTTCTTCTTCTTCTTCTTCTTCTTCTTCTTCTTCTTCTTCTTCTTCTTCTTCTTCTTCTTATTATTATATATATTATTATTATTATTATTTATTATTTTATTTATTTTTTATTATTATTAAAATATTAAAAAAAAAAAAAAAATATTTTTATTTATTTTTATTTTTATTATTATTATTATTATTATTATTATTATTATTATTATTTAGCTAGCAGTAGTAGCACTATTGGTTGTAATGGAGGCAATATAATATAGCTGTTTGAATTCGAACATTTTAAGAAAAGGCTATTGCCTCACATAAAATTAATTTTACTATAGGAAAATATATTTCAGACAAAGATGGATATGTTCTTTTCCTGTCACTTGAAAGTGTGTTACCAAAGTAAAGTTTTGGAAAAAGAAGAAAGAGTATTCCAGAATTCATCGGTTGAGTACGCAAACAAATAAAATTATCAGTAAAGTTTATATTACTAAGCTGAATAGGAAAAAATAGGAAAGTGTGGAAAGACGAATTAAATGAACTGTCCTCAAAGAAGATTTGAGAGAAGAAAATTCGGAAGAGAATGGTTTTCTAAAATAGCACTATACCATAATGGTTCAATGGTTCGAGAGCCAAATGAACATTAGGGAGAGTCGGAGAAGCTGGGAGAGTGAATAATGTAGATAGCTCTTGAAATTTACATTACCTTTCAAGAAATTTTCTTTTAAATGGATCCAACCCAAATACGAGAAAGAAATTCCAAACGAGGAGGAACTATATTCATGTAGTGGACAAACAAATTGGTAATGTGCAGAAGTTATGAAGAAACCCACATCACATAACTTATTAGAAACATTTTAGTAAGGAAAAGCACTGACACTTCCTAAAATGCTCACTAGAAAGTTATCCGTTATTAAAGACAGGGGAAGTTAGAAAATATTATTATTATTTGAAAGATTATAATGAGTAAATATATAAAAGAAAGGTTTTCAGAGATAAAGGAAAAATATTTTCTCTTCCAATATTAATAATTCGAAAAGATCAAAGGTCAACTAAATAAATAAGTTAGAAAAAATTACTTAAGAAAAAATCAAATATTCCAGAAAAAAAATTTGAGCTAAAGAAAAAAAAAATTACTCCAAAAAAAAAATAGTTCGAAAAAGAAATGAAATAAGGGAAATATAACTACAGAATTTTTTATTTATGACGTCACTCGGATAAGAAAATATTTTCAGTCATGCCGATACTTGATTACGTCATAAAACTGCTTACGAAAGTAATGTGCTGTATGTGCATGCGTTCGTGCACTGCATTATTCTGACCCCACCCGTGCCCGCAGCGATCCCCTACCCAAGAGAGGGTCTTCGTGGATACGGCAGCTAGTGATTCAAAAAAATGTGATGGTAATGACGTCATGTTAACATGGTATAT
>SEYY01001281.1:0-17500 GCA_009176605.1 Armadillidium nasatum
TTTTCAGTGTATATAGCTTTTTTCTTTTTTTGTTTTTCTTGAGTCTATAACTATTAAAAAAAATTTTTTTTTTTTTTTTTTTTTTTTTTTTTCAAATGAATGGCGGGCCAAACCACTTTTGAATGACCTGAAATTTGTACTGTATATTCAGAATTCTTTGGCAACAAAAACTTGTAACAGGTTTTGTTCCTAGAGTTATAGGAAATGTTATATAAGCCCAAAACTGAATAGCTATTAAAAAAAAATTTTGAAAAAAAATTTTTTTTTTTTTTTTTAAAACAAAAAACTACAACTATAACATTTATTTTTGGTGGGTGTATAGAGGAGGGATGGGGATACAAATCCTCTCTATACTTTATTCAATGCGATTCGTTGGTTTCGAGATTAGCCTTCAAGACGGTCAAATTTTTTACCAAATTCAAAAATTCCCAAAGTTTTTTGGCTCAAACATAACATTTATAATATATATATATATTATATATATATATATATATATATATATATATATATATATATATATATATATATATATATATATATATATATATATATTATTATGTCTCCTCTGGTGGCAAAGGCCAGAGGCCCACCAAATTCCACCAGAATTGGGGAAATTCTGAATCTGGTCGCTAATGGCCGACATGACCCGATACACGGCGTTTGAAAATGTGCAAGTCAAAGGAAGTTGGGAAAACAGATAAAGGGAGTGTGTTCCAGACTTTACCAGTAAAGTATATTTAAGATTGAGCATAGCGGTTAAGTTGGGGTCGGAGAGTTGGACAGGATGAGACTGTGTAGAAAGACGTGTCGCACGAGCCCTTCTCAATGGAGGAGGTATGCGACGAGAGAGTTCAGAAGAGCAATGTCCGTTGTAATAGCGATAGTATAGAGAGAGTGACGCAACAATTCGACGGGAAGAAAGAGATTGGAGAGAGTTAGTAAGAGCAAAAGAGTTGATAAGACGAAAAGCCCTAGACTCCACCTTTTCCAGAAGAGCTGTATGTGTGTGGAACCACCCCAGATGTGCGAGGCGTACTCCATACAGGGGCGAACAACACCCCTATACAGAGCAAGCAACTGGGGTGGCGTAAAAAAAACCACGAAGGCGCCTCAGAACACCCAACCTCTAGAAGCTTGTTTAGTGAGAGAAATAATGTGATCTTTCCAAGAAAGATCACGAGAAAAAGAAACACGAGAATATTGAGGAACAGATGAAGGTTTGAGTTGAGTGTTTTCGAAGAAGATGTCATAGTTGTGTGGAAGATTGTGTCGAGTGAAAGATGGAGGAATTGAGTTTTTGAGGCATTGAAAACCATGTTTTCTCTGCCCCAATTTGAAATGAGAGAAGATCAGAGGTTAGTTGCTCCAAGGCCATCCTTCTTGAATCTATCAACTGTTGTTGGGAGGGACGTCTTTCAAATTGAAAGGAGTAATGAAGGGTGGAGTCATCGGCATAGGAGTGTATAGGAGATGAAGTAATAGAGAGAAGGTCATTAAAAAATTAGAAAAAGAGTTGGAGATAACAGATCCTTGAGGAACACAACTATTTATAGATTTATAGGAAGAACGGTGGCCGTCTACAATAGCTGCTATAGAACGACAGAAAGGAAATTAGAGAGAAGGTCACAGAGAGAAGGATAGATTCCGAAAGAGGGAAGTTTGGAAATCAAAGCTTTGTGCAGACTCTATCGAAGGCTTCGATATGTCTAGCGCCACAGCAAAGATTCACGAAACCCGAAGAGCGGAGGACCAAGAGTCAGAAAGTAGGGAAAGAAGATCACCAGTAGAACGTTCTTTACGAAAGCCATACTGGCGATCAGAGATAAGATTAGAAGAATTAATGTGTTTCCAAATTTTCCTGTTAAGGATAGATTCGAAAACTTTAGAAAGAACGGAGGTTAAAGAAATAGGACGATAGTTAGAGGGTTGAGAGGGGTCCCCCTTCTTCGGCACAGGTTGAATGAGAGCACGTTTCCAACAAGAAGGGAAGGTCGAAGTAGAAAAGGCAAAGAGAAATAGTTTACCAAGGCAGGGTGCAAGCTCGGAAGCAAGTTTTGAGAACCGCAGGAGGAATACCATCAGGACCATACGCCTTCTTAGTGTTAAGCTCAGAGAGAGCAGAAATGACATCTTTAGAAGAATTACAATGTTAGGCATAAATGAGTTGGAGGGGGTTGAAGGAGGAGGAATAGCTCCGGAATCGTTTAAGGTAGAATTAGAGGCAAAAGTATGAGCGAAAGAGTTCAGCTTTAGTAGAAGGTAAAATGGCAGTTGTGCCATCAGAAGAAACTAGAAGCGGAAAAGAGGAAGAAGCAAAGTTAGAGTGACATTTTTTTGCAAAATGCCAGAAAGGGCGAGAGGAAGAGATCCAGAAAGATTATTGCATTTTGCGGCGGAGAAAAGAGTTTTTTGGTGTCTGAAGAATAGATTTTGCACGATTCCGGGATGAAATATAAGTTGAATGAGTTCAGGAGTTTGAAGACGACGGTAATCTCTGAAGGCAGTATCCCTGCGGCGGATAGCGCGAGAAAAGCAGAGTTAAACCAAGGTTTGTTTTTAGTAGAAGGGAAAGAATATGGAATATACGCCTCCATGCAGAGAGAATCACCTCGTTATGCGCTCGCACACTCCGAGGGACCCCTCCCACGAAAGCAATAATCATTCAAAATCAAAGATACAAACCGAAAGTCAGACCAGTTGGCACCGAAATGCCAAAACGTCTCCTCGCTGAAGGGCCGTCTTGCGGAAGACTTGAAGAGACAACATACGGATAAGAAGGTGATCGATGAACCAAGAGGACGAAGTTTAACAGTGGAAAGGATTGAAGTTAGGAAAAGATCAAGTATGTTGGATTCATCACCAAGACGGTCAGGATTCGGGTAGGGAGTTGCACCAACTGCTCAAGGTTGTTTGGATAGAAAATGTAGGCGCACCGGCTGGATTTGAGAACTAGATGAAAGCCATTGGCGGTGGTGAACATTGAAATCACCTAAAATGATGATTTCGGAGAAAGGAGAAGAGGAAGAATGCGCTCTATTTTGAGTTTAAATAGTCGAGAATTTTTTTATAGTCAGTAGAATTTGAGATAAATAACAGAACAAATAAATTTAGTGTAGAATTGGAAGAGAGCTTTGGTCATAAAGTAGAGAATTCAGGAGACTCAAAATTATAGGCGGAACCAAAAAAAGAGGGCGGCAAAAATAAACATCCCTTTGCGAGGGGCAAAGGCCAATCAAAATAATATAATTATATATTATTATATATATATATATATATAAATATATATATTAATATATAATATATATATATATAAATATATATTATATATATATATATATTATATTATATATATATATTATATATATAATAATAATAAATAATAATAATAATGATTAATAATGTTATTACGACAAAACAATGCCCAAAAATAAAAATTAGGACATTTTTTTTTTTGTTTTTTATTTTTTTTTACATGGTACGATTTTTCAAAAAAAAATTCATGCATACTTCTTAGAGACCTGAAAAAAATCTTTTTCACAATGAAAAAAATGAAAATTATTCAGTAATTTTAGCCATGAAGTGGTTTAGAATAATTTTTTTAGAACCTTTTTAGACCTGTATGAATTGTGTTATAGTTGGTTTGAATTATAATTAATGTTACCAACCCATATTTTAAAAAGTATAAAATAGATTAAAAATAAAAAAAATAAAAAAAAATTATCAAAATTAGAATAAGATACCTTTGCTTTTTTGAAATTTCTTTTCTGTTTTAAAGAACCTCCTTTCTTAGTAATGTTATCTTACAATCTTTTTGAGATTAAGATTACTTTGAAAATACTTCAGACCTATATTCAATTTCCTAAGAATGTAACTTTTTTCCTGTTTGAAACATTGTAAAGTACCTATTTGATCTAATTACCTTGACTTAAAGTACCTTAATTTTTAAATAACTTACTTGAAACTTGGTGTTTTAACAAGATATGTATAAATATTTTTATTGATAATTTTTATCTTTACTTACAAACTTTTTAGTTTCTGAATTTAATCTTTTAAAAAAAAAAAAAATTTTTTTTTTTAATTTGACTTTATATACAAAAATCGTTAATTTCTCTGGAATGGAGAAAAAATTATTATGTCATAAGGAAACGTTTTTTTGACATTATCATAATTGTGAGAATACCAAAAATTTATACTAATTGTTTTAAAATCTACTTTTATCTTCATTTTAAAATAGATAATTAATATATAGTCGGTCCCTGTATATATATATATAAATATATATATATATATATATATATATATTTATATATATATATATATATATATATATTATCATAGTTATATATATATATATATATATAATCGATTAAAGAATCAAGGCCATGCAAAGGCAACATATTGAATAGCGACGTTTCGAATCTTATTAGATAAGATTCATCTTCAGCTAAAATTAAACAAAATTACAAAAATTAAAAGTGACCGAAAATAAAAAAAATTTAAAATTATAAAACAATTAATAAAACAAACAAAAAAACGCACCAAAATTCATGAGGACATTACCACAGTAAAAACTAAAATTCCAGAAAAATAACAGAAAGAAAATACAGTTGGTTGGTTGATGAAAAAACATGTTTATGATTTTTCATCAACCAACCCAAACCTGTATTTTCCTCTCTGTTATTTTTCCTGTAAATTTTGGGTGTTTTACTGGTGCGGAAATGTTCCTCATTGAATTTGTTGGTGCGGTTTTTTTGTTGTATTTTTGTTTTATTTTATTAATTTTTTTATTTTTTCTTCACTATTCACTTTTTGTATTGTAATTTTGCTTAATTTTAGCTGAAGATGAATATAATAGATTCGAAACGTCCTATTAAATATGTTCGCCTTTGCTTTGGCATTGATTTTTATCATTAGAATCAAATTCCCTAGGAATAAATCATTAGCTGAAATATATATATATATATATATATATATATAATATATTATATAATTATATTATTATAATATATATATATATCATATAATATATATATATATATATTATATATATATATATTATATAATATATATATAAAATCTGTTGGACAAAGGCCAGAAACACCTACCAATTTCCACCAAAGTTTGGAAATTCTCAGAACGGACCAAATTGAAAGCCAAAAGAAAATAAAGGGAATGACTTCGAGATTTTACCAGTAGAGTACATGTAAGATTAAGCATAGAGGTTAAATTTTGTGTCAGATAATTGGAAAGAGAAAGAGTGAGACTCATAGGAACGATGATCTCTACGAGTAGTCTTCATTAAACGTTTCTGTTATGTCTTCATTTCGGCGCGTTACTATTAAATCACTTAAATTCACAAATGATAAATACAAAATTTTATCATTTGTTTATCACTTAAACCTCTCATTTCGATTGGGGTATGGACAATATCGAAGTTCTAACTTCGCCATCGCTGTTCTCACTTTTAAACTTTACTATCGATGTTCTAACTTTATTTTCACCAGAAACTTAAATCTCTACGATATCCATATTCTAACTCATCTTAAATCTTTACACTACCGATGTTTTCTATGTGATATCCATATTCTCACTCTCTTACTGTACGTAGATCTTTACGCTATCTATGTTCCAACCTTTCTCTCCTTTTTTACAGTTTTCGCTTTTGCGTCATATTACTTTATTTAGTTGGTTCTTTGCAACTATCCTACCACAGTACTTTATGCAGGGGACGAACAATACTTCTATAAAGAGAAAGAAACTGGGGTGGCGTGAAGAAACTCTGAAGGCGCCTCAAAACACCCAACCTCTTAGAAGATACTAAAGGAGGGAAAGAGGAAGAAGCAAAGTTAGTTTATATATATATATATATATATATATATATATATATATATATATATATATATATATATATATATATATATATATATATATATATATATAGATATATATATATATATATATATATAGAGAGAGAGAGAGAGAGAGAGAGAGAGAAGAATTGTGATCCCTCAAGGAAAGATTACGAGAAAAAAAATAGCGAGAATATTAAAAACAGAAGGTTTGAATGGTGATGTCAGAATTGCATTGAACGATGTGTCGAGTAAAAAGATGGAGGAACAGAGTTGTGGTGACATTGAAAATTAACATATTTTCTCTCCCATTTGCGAGAAAGATCAAAGGTAGACTACTCCAGGGTCACCCCATTAAATAAGGGTCCTATTCACTATGTACAGAGTACTGTTCTCTCATTGTGTGTGTGTATGTGGGAGAGAAGAGGGAGTGACTCTAGCTCTGCCTGTCTTTTGAGCTTAGTTGAGATTTTGGTGAAAAAACTACTAAACTGTTCCCTCTTTCAAACTCCCTTGACCCTCTGTATCTGTCACGTGACTTTGGCACACAATATCTTTCCTACAGGTCTTATATGGCAGGTGCTCGAGGTATCTGACCTTTACATTCCACCAACGTTGCGTCGATCTCACAGCAAGAGGAGTGCTATGCACTCACATCAATTTTGTGTATATATTGTAAACTCTACGCATGTCATTTCCTGTTATTATATATATATATTTTAATTTTAACTATGAATTTTTAATTATCTTTTACTTTAATTAATGTTGAATTTAAATAAAAAATAATCCAGTGAGCTTATTTCGAATATCATCGTTCTTGAATTTCATTATGGAGCAGAGAAAACAGTCGTTATCAGTACATCAGAAACTGAGTTCGTCCATCTTTCTACTCGACATATTCCACACAAATATGACATTTTTTCAGACACAACTCCAACCTTTATCTGTCCTAAATATTCTTGGAGTATCTTTCTTTCGGAAACTTTCTTGAAAGGATCACATTATTTCTCTTTCTAAACAAGTTTATAAGAAATTGTTTGTTGTGAGGTGATTTTGAAGTTTCTTCAATATACTCCAGTTACTTGTTCTTTATTGAGGGTTATTCGTTCGCGTACTTCATTCAAACAGTTAGTTCTCCTTGAAAAGTTGGAATGTAGGGATTTTCGTCTTATCACCTATTTTACTCTTATAACCTTCTCGGTATCTTTTTCTGTTGTTGATGAGTTAACCTCACTCTCTTCTGCACATCATCTACATGAACTTCGCTTGTAAAGCTTGAAATTCATTCCCTTTATCTATTTTCCCAATTACTTTAATTAACATACACACTTTCAAATGCCGTTTATCGCGGTATGTTGGTTTTCAATTTGACCCGTCCCTGCGCCTATGGATCAATCGGATTCTGAATTTTTTAAACTCCGACTCCTTTGGATTCAAAGCTATGTGATGATGATGACATTATGAGGAAAAAATATATATGTGTGTACGCTTGCCCACACATGGAAACTTCGTGATTAAGAAAAAAATGATGGACAGAAATCAAGAAATTTATGAAAATGAAAATCACGTGACCAGACAATTCAATATGGACGATAGAAATTCAAGATGGTTGAAAACAAGTCCAAGATGGCGTAAACCACGTGATCAAGAAAAATATTCATGACGGATGACGTCATAGTCTCATGATAAGCCGTCCCATCACGTCACAAGGTAAGGTGTGTTTGTGCGTGTGAGCATGTGCACATGTGACGTCACCAAGGATGCCTTGCAAATTGGAATGTTGCAGAGAGGCTCTTGCAACGACACCTTGAATCCTCAGAGACATTTATAGCTAGCACTTGCACTCCCTTCGGCCCTCAGGGCCAGTTTTCGCTATCACTTTCATTCCCCTCATGCCAAGTGAACGTGTTCTAACCAAGGGTGGCAAATACTGGAAAGTGCTAGAAAAAAACTAGAAAAAGCTAGAAATAGCACTCATGAAAAAGCTTAAATTAGGTTCTGCCACAAGTACTTAAGGGCCATGAGTGCCAAATAAGGGATGCCACGTGCTTGGAGGCACTAACCGTGGGAAAAAGGGTCGGGGTTTATGGGATTATGTGCCAAAGGTTGGGTGGGTTTAACCCGAAAGTGAAAATAAACACCACAAAGGTAAACCACGAAACCGCAGAAATACCTCATTTCCCCACTTTCCCCTCACTTGGCACTGGCGCTCGCCCTCGTTTCCATTCACTTGGCATTAGCACAGCGCATGGCACGGCCTTCATAATCTCCCCCTATTGCTTATTTATAATATATATATATATATATATATATATATATATATATATATATATAAATATATATATATATATATATATATATATATATATATATATATATATATATATATATATATATATATATATATATATATATATAAAGGGAGAGAGAGTGAAAAGGGAAGATGGAGAAATATTGCACTGTGAGAAGAAAGTTGGAGAGAGATAGAAAAAATTCTTTTCTGAATTGTTGAACGAAGGGAGAGAGATTAGAAATGGGAGAGAGATAAAAAAGGTGGGGAGGTAGTTAGAGATGAAAAGGAGATAAATATTAATAAAGAGAAGGTGGAAGTAGCGGTGAGGAAGGTAAAGAAAGGAAAATCTGCAGGAATGGAAGATATATATGGAGGGATGATATACAACTGAAATATATATATATATATATATATATATATATATATATATATATATATAATATATATATTATTATATATATATATATATATATATATATATATATATATATATATATATATATATATATATATAGTTAAACTCTGATTAGTGAACCCTGAAGTGATCTCCATATTATTTATATAGGGATTTCCGGCTTGGTAAGAACCAACTTCAGCTGATGACTGTACGTAAAATTCTATTTGTGAGTGATAAAGAAAGTTTTAACATTGTAGTAAACAAGCTGAGTAGCTCCATTAATGTAATTGGATGATATTCGGTATTATTATAATTATTATTATTACTATTATTATTATTATTATTATTATTATTATTATTATTATTATTATTATTATTATTATTATTATTATTATCATCATTATTATTATTTTTATTATTATAATAAAAGAAGAAGCAATATTTTCCTGGAATAGTTATTGAACAATTTTTCTAAGGTTCCAAGAACTCTCTTAACATTATTATTATTATTATTATTTTTCTTAGAACAGTTTTTAATGAAATCTAACTGTCACTTTTTTGCAATAATACAAGCTTTCGTCCAGTACTTTAAGAACATGACAAGTTTTAAAAAGCGAAACTTAAATTTTAAATTCATTAAAAATTTTAAAAAATTGGGTAAATTGAAGTTCAAATTTTAGATTAAAGTTCCTTTTTCTACCTTTTATTTTAGGTTTCAAATAAAAATATCAAGATGATTGTATACAACTCATTGTGTTCTAAATTAATTCATATATAAATAATATGGAGATTACTTCAGGCATCGCCAATCAGAGTTTAATTAAGCCACGCCCAATTTTTTTACTTCCTTTTATACAAAATAGAACTGAAAAAAATACACAGATCATGAATGAACAGTTCCTGAAAATCTTTAATATTTGGCTAAGTTTCTTTATGAGAAAGAGATTCGTCAGTTTATTCTCTCAAAATTCAGTTTTCCCACGCAGCGTATGTTGCTGTATAGGCAAGGACTAAAATAAGGCAGCGCATAATTGTTGAACGTTACAAAAAAGCAATATTTAAAGTTTTTATAATTATTATCACCTTAATTTTGCAAAAGAAAAATTGGATTTTGTGAGCCTAGACAAGTGGTTGCTTCTCGTAAGGAAATTTAGACTGGGCATGAATTTCAAAATGAAATTATAATAGATGAGTTAGGGCATTTGCAGTTTGAATAACAGTTTTGTCTAATATAAAATTACTATTATTATTATTATTATTATTATTATTATTATTATTATTATTATTATTGTCATTATCGAAAATTATGGAAATATGTATCCGCAATACTAAATGAAAGACCAGAAACAATATAAATATTAACAAACAAATAACCAAATTCAAAATTGGATATTGTAGCAAGAGCAAAATTGATTTTGTAAATGTGTGAAGGAGAACATTAATTAAGAGAGTTATACTCATTTGTCGAAAGACCAAATTTAGCTAAATTTTGTCTGACATAAAAATCAAATTTTTTTCAAATTAATTAAAATTCCAATACAAAGAACACGAACATATGTCTACGGGGGATTAATTTTAATTGCTACAATCAGTAAGTGGTGATAATATATAACTATTTCCATTTATAAGACAAAAATATATTTTCAATAATATTTTAAGTTTATCAGCTGAGTGAAAACTAACTCGTTTTGAGACTTCAAAATCTCCTGAGTCGATTTTATTTTATTTTTGTCCTTATTATTTGCATTTTACATATTCGTATCAAATATGGCCACTAATTCAGTAATGCAAATATAGTTATTTATGTCGTTCCCTGCAACAACAACAAAAAAAAAAAGAAAAAAACCTATTTCACACTGAAAAAGATTGATGAGGCTTAAAACCCACACACTTGAAGTATCTAAAAATGTGCTTAATATTTGGGTTATATAAAGCATATTTATTTTTCCTGGTGTGTGGATTATAAGACTAATATATTATAACCGTCAAATTTAATAAGTCAGTTACATTATTTGAGAGAAAAAATTAAAACTTTTCCATATTTTTAATTTTAATTATATATTTTTAATTAAACTAATTATTTTTGTAATAAATTTCAATAATTACTGAAAAATTTTATTTTTATCTTCTAGAGTTATTTCCCCGAATTATTTTTCTCCTAAATAGTAAGAGGTGAAGCCATTGAAACATCTCTCCCTCTTTTTAATCCTTTCAGTTTAAAATCCTAAAAACAACACCAGAAAAAAAATTGCCCTAACTTTGTCTTAAAGTCAGCTAATGTTTTTACATTTATATTTAATCAAATATGAGAAAAACTTCTTTCTTCTAGGAGCTTTGTTGTAGGAATTGTAAAATCTTAAAAATTTAAACTTTATTATTAAAAATAAAGTCATATCTTTGAGAATTTTCAACGTAAATGGAAAAAAGCTTGTATTATTGCAAAAAGAATTGTCCTAAAAAATGTACATGATAATGTTTGGGAAGTGTTTACGAAACAACAGAAGTGGTGCACAATCTATATTTATTATTATTATTATTATTATTATTATTATTATTATTATTATTATTATTATTATTATTATTTTGTTATTGTTATTTTATTATTATTATTATTATTATTATTATTATTATTATTATTATTATTATTATTATTATTATTATTATTATTATTATTGAGAAAGCATATACATTGCTTGTATTCTTTTAGTTGAATTTGAATTAAAGTAGAATTTTCCGAGTCTCGTTAAGCAAGGGTCAAAAATTTGTCTCCATTTTTAGTTTAAATAAATGTAACCTTTGAGACCCTGATCTGCAATTTCATTAAAAAAAAGTCTTCCGAAAGTAGAGAAATTCATTTTTTAAAGTAGAACTTTAAAACTCGATTACTATTATCAGTAATTGTCTGATAAAAAAGAATCAAAAAGGCTTTGATTGCCTTATTCCCTGAAGAGGAGATTCCACAATTGAACCAATGTTAATTGCATTTGAAATTGAAAATTTTACCCCTTTTAATCTCTAAAAAAAAAAGTTTTTCGAAATTATTGTTAATCGTTTTATTTGTATTTTTTCTTTTAATGATTTCATTTATTTAATATTAAATGTTAAAATCTTTTTTCATATGATTACTAGATAACTCAGATCAATATATATATATATATATATATATATATATATATATATATATATATATATATATATATATATATATATATATATATATATATATATATTATAATACTATATATATAATATATATATATATATATATATATATATATATATATATATATATATATATATATATATATATATATATATATATATATATATATATATATATATATATATATATTATATATATATATATATATATATATATATATATATATATATATATATCACTTATCACCTTTCAGACTTTCGTGGGTTGGTGCCTGCCACAATTCCTTTACAAACATACCCATTCCTACTTTTCATCCCCTTTCACCACTACCCTCCATCTAACTCTGCCCTTCGCAAGTCTGCTACCATCTTCTAAACTCAAATTCCTTCCAACCCAAATTTCTCTCACTCCAACCATCCATCTCTAGTTGGAACTTTCTTTCTCCCTCCCCCTACCCCCATCCGCCTCGGATCTAAGAATCTTGCCCACCATCCTCTCCTCATTTATTTTTCACATATATCCAAACCATTTTAGCACACCTTCCTCCGCTCTTTCCATTGCACCTCTCTTCCATCTACATATCCCTTATATTTTCATTTCTAATTCTATCAATCCTTCTCAATTTACACTCGCTCTCAAACTTTTCATTTCAAAGAGAGTCAAATTTTTCCTCGCCCGAGCATTTATCATCCATGTTTCACACCCATACATTACAGAAGGCAAACACATACGTTCAAACATTCTTATCTTTATTTCTTTCGAAATTTTTCCTTTCCTCCATACTTATCTTAGGCTTTATAACAATTTCATTCTCTCTACCACTTTATTCTTTATTGTTTTTTCCGTCCCTCCCTTACTTTACGCTAACATTTCTAGATATTTGAATTCATCTACCTCCTCAAGATTCCTTCCCCCACTTCTACACCTCCGTTATTTCTCTCTCCTCATCCACACCTCAAATCCTCATAACTTTACTTTTCGCTGGATTGAGTTCTAATCACATGTACGAACATTTCTTCTCAAACTTTCTCACCAGTATTCTCAACTTTTCTCCAGATTCTGACACCGACACCGACACCGCATCATCTGCAAAAAGTGAAACGTTCACATCCCATTCACCCTCGATATTTCTCAACCTAATACGGAAATTATTCAGTCATGGAATTTAAAGGTGTGTGAATCAAACAAATATATATATATATATATATATATATATATATATATATATATATATATATATATATATATATATATATATATATATATATATATATATATATATATATATATATATATATATATATATATATATATATATATATATATATATATATATATATATATATATATATATATATATTATATATATATATATATATATATATATATATATATATATGGAATTCATAAAGAATTAGTTAATTAATAATATATTAACAATGAGTACTAGCACCAGTTATTAAATAAGACTTATGATACATCAAGTATGCAATAAAAGACAACTTGGGTGTGTAAACAAATACTTTAATTCTCAAGTTAATTTGCAAGTTAGGTCCTTGCAACGTGATGAAAATTCCAGAATAATTAAGAAGACATAAATAAAAAGATAATAAAGCAACTTACCAGCAAAATTAAAATTTACAGAAGAAAAATTTTATATTTCAAGAAAAATTATAAACTTAAAATTGAGTCTTTACAGTTGAATGTACCTAACAAATATCATATCACTCATTGAAGATTTTTAAAAGTCCAGCGGTGAACCAGTGCAAAATAATAATAACAATGATTAAATAGATATACAAATTATTTTTTAAGATATATCTTAATAATAAAACTTTTGAAATATATGGTTTAAACATAATTCCCATTCAGCATTACTTTACAATACACATAATTTATAGATATTCGCAAATGTTAGAAAAAAATAATAATATTTTTTAAACACAAGTGATTTACTAATTATTTATAAAAAAAATAGATTTTATATATTATGGTCTACCAAATGTTAACGAATAATAACTATTGTAATTGTGTTTTAACTTTTGTAATATTATATTAATAGTGGTTGAGTAGCCTGTAGTATAGCATCCGTGTATAGCATAAAACCTCGTAATGAAAACGGAAAAATGCAACAATTAAGTTGCTGTGGTGATTTGTTAATTAATATTACTTAAATTTCAATACAAATCATTGACAACCTCAGCGTTTGTCAAAATATTAATAGAAAAAGTCCAACTCAAGGAGCATATTTTCCGTTATACGAGAACTTGAAGAATAAAATATCCAATAATCGGAAGGACGTATAGTGAACCGGTACTTGTATTGACCAATATATCTGCCCCTTTGGCAAGATTGAGAGCATCAGAATTTTTCCAACAGAAGTGAAGTCTCGCGATAAACTTCAGCTTAACTAATATGTTTTTAATGATGGATCAGTTTCGAGACATTAATAAAAAGAGAGGAAAATTCATGAAGATATTTCTGTGGGTCCTGCCTAAAGACATAGTCCTGTTATTAATTAAAGGAATTAAAAAGAGATTCATCAAGGAATAAATTACTCTCTTGGAAGTTGAAATTTATGTGGAAGGAATCCCCAGAGCCATACAGAAATTATTCATTTAATACAGCATAATTCTTCTTAACTTCTTGCAGATAAATTTTTGGCCGGTTACGACTCCGGCTACGACTCCGCTACCATTAAATTAAGATACCCATCTAAGACTAAAGTTCCAACTCCACAATTTTAAAACTTCCCGATTTCAGATACAATATTTTTTAAATATGCGGCTCCGAACCCTTTTCCTTCATAGTAAAAGAAATTCTGCTCCACCTCTAACTAAAACCTTGCACTGTTCTGCTTTGAGTCTTGGCTCCAGCTTATCAGATCTACCTTTATTAGAACCTCCCTTTCAAGCTGACAGTATCTCCAGTGAATATATTGCGAGAAAAAGTTGGAGTCACTTACTTCGGTATTACATTCACTGGAACTACAAATGATGCACAATGGCAGTGGTTAGCAAGAATACAATTCTCCTATTTCCTTATTTATTGACACTTTCTGCTGTTCATTAATAGCACTTTTATGTCTGCCAGCAAATAAGTTTGAAAATGATAATTATCAAATTGAGAGGTGCGGATAATTTCATACCTTTTATTCCTGATCCTGAGTTAATGAAACAAAAACAATACGATTTCATTTAGTTATTTTTAAACTTGTAACAAAATTTAAAATCGGAGTAATAGAGTAAAATTATCTTCTTTCCCCCCCCAAAAATAGTCATAAAAAACTCATAGGAAAAATAATTTTATCGGATTGTGTTGAAAAACACCAAAAGAAATATTTCCCTCGATCATTCTCGTTTCTGCAATAAAAATAAAAATCGATTGTGTTAAAAAAAGGGTTTCAACCTTTTTATATTTCTTTCATATCGTTTCTATTTTATGAGCAAGAGATATCTGAAGCATAACAAAGAAATTCCAATCTGGAAAGAATTTAGGAAAATATTATAAATATTATAAATAGTCTTTGATTTGTTTCAATCTAAAAGCAATAGAAAATTATAACGGTTGATTTGTTTCTAGTACGAAAGATTTTTCATTGTACTTTTTTTTATAATTTTTTGAAACTTAAATATCCCATAGAAAATGAATTTTTAAATTTTAGGTCCGCCGCAGGAATGTTGCCTTCAGGAATTACCATCGTCTTCAAACTCCAGAAACTCATGCTACTTATAATTTCATCCCAAAATAGTGCAAAATCTATACTTCGGAACACCAAAAACTCTTTTCTACGTAGAAAATGCAATAATCTTTCTGATTCCTCTTCCTCACGCTCTTTCTGGCATTTTGCAATAAATGTCAACTCTAACTTTGCTTCTTCCTCTTTCCCTCCTCTAGTATCTTCCGATGGCACAACTGCTGTTTTACCTTCCTCTAAAGCTGAACTCATTGCTCAAACTTTTGCCTCTAACTCTATCTTAGTCAATTCCGGAGCTATTTATTCCTCCTCCCTCAACCCCTCCAACTCAGTTATGCCTAAAATTAGAATTTCTTCTAAAGATGTCATTTCTTCTCTCTATGAGCTTAAAACTAAGAAGGAGTATGATCCTCATGGTATTCCTCCTGAGGTTCTCAAAACTTGTGCTTCCGAGCTTGTAACCAGCCTTGATAAACTATTTCGTCTTTGTCTCTCTACTTCAATCTTCCCTTCTTTCTGGAAACGTGCGTTCATTCAGACTTTGCCTAAGAAGGGGGATCCCTCTCAACCCTCTAACTACCGTCCAATTTCTTTGACTTCCATTCTTTCTAAAGTTTTTGAATTTATCACTAATAGGAAGATTTGGAAACATCTCAATTCTTCAAATCTTATCTCTGATCGCCAGTATGGCTTTCGTAAGAAACGCTCTACTGGTGATCTTCTATCCTTCTCTCTTACTCTTGGTCCTCCGCTCTTCGTCATTTAGGTGAATCCTTTGCTGTGGCGCTTGACATATTGAAAGCCTTCGATAGAGTCTGGCACAAAGCTTTGGTTTCTAAACTTCCCTCTTTCGGTATCTATTCTTCTTTCTGTAATCTTCTCTCTGATTTCCTTTCTGGTCGTTCTATAGCAGCTGATGAAAACGGCCACCGTTCTTCCTTACATCTATTAATAGTGGTGTTCCTCAGGGTTCTGTCCTATCTCCAAAACATTTTCTACTTTTAATTAATGACGTTCTTTCTATTACCTCATCTAATATCCTCTCCTATGCTGATGACTCCACCCTTCATTACTCCTTCCAGTTTGAAAAGTGTCCCACTCAACAGCAGTTGATAAGCTCGAGAGGGTTAGCCTTGGATCAACTAACCTCTGATCTTTCACGTATTTCAAATTGGGGCAGAGAAAACATATTTGTTTTCAATGACTCAAAAACTGAATTCCTCCATCTCTCCACTCGAAACAATCTTCCACACAACTATAATGTCTTCTTCGAAAACACACAACTTAAACCTTCATCTGTTCTTAATATTCTTGGCGTATCCTTTTCTCGTGATCTTTCTTGGAAAGATCGCAGTTTTTCTCTTTCTAAGCACTCTTCTAAGAGGTTGAGTGTTCTGAGGCGCCTCCAGAAATATTTCACCGCACCCCAGTTGCTTGCTCCCTATAGGCGTGTTGTTTATCCCTGTATGGAGTATGCTTCGCACATCTAGGGTGGTTCCACTCATACAGCTCTCTTTGAGAAGGTTGAGTCTAGGGCTTTTCGTTTCATCAACTTTCCTGCTCTTACTAACTCTCTCAAATCTCTTTCTCCCCATAGAATTGTTGCGTCCCTCTCTCTTTACTATCGCTATTACAATGGACACTGCTCTTCTGAACTCTCTCGTTGCATACCTCCTCTATTGAGAAGAGCTCGTGCGACGCGCCTTTCTACACAGTCTCATCCTTTCTCTATCCAACTCTCTTACCCCAGACTTAACCGCTATGCCCAACTTCTACTGGTAAAGTCTGGAACACATTCCCTTTATCTGTTTTCACAACTTCCTTTGACTTGCATACTTTCAAATGCCGTGTATCTGGATATGTCGACCACCATCGACCAGGATAGATTTTTCCAACTCCGATGGAATTTGGTAGGCCTCCGGCCTTTGCCCACCGGAGGATATATATATATATATATATATATATATATATATATATATATATATATATATATATATATATATATATATATATATATATATATATATATATATATATATATATATATATATATATAAGACTAATAAAATTATAACAGACTAATTGAAATTCTCTGATAGAG
>SEYY01001281.1:22500-30000 GCA_009176605.1 Armadillidium nasatum
TCCCTGTATAATTGTTGCAGACTCCTGTATCTCCTTTTCCTTTATATATTGGAACCACAATTGCCTTTCCTCATCCCTCCAGCACTTCGCTCTCGTTCCAACATCTATTCAATATATTCAAAATTACTTCTTTCATTTTCTCTCCTCTCTCTTTATGAGTTCTATGGGTATTTCATCCTTCTCTGGTGCCTTACAGTTCTTCATTGCTCCTAAGGCTACCTCCAACTCCTCTCCGGTGATCTCGTCTTCCCCCTCGTCTTCCTGTCCTCTTTCCATCTCCTCTCCCACTTCCTCATCCACGTCATTCAGGTTCAACAGCTCTCTAAAGTCTTCAGTCCAACGTTTATATCCGTTGGTCTCACCAAAACTTCACCCTGCTTATCCTTGATATTACCTTCTTTCCTCTTTGACCCTCTATTTGTTTTTGCCAATCTAAAGATCTTCTTCTTTCCTGGTCCCAAATCCTCCATCTCTTCAGCCTCTCTTCCAGCTCCTTCCTCCTTTTCTCTTCTTTTCACCCTCTCTATACATACAACTCTCTCGTCTGTGCTCTTCTGTTTTTCAGCCACCTTCTCATCATGATCGTTTTCCTCTATAATGCTTCCCTCACCTCCTCACTTCACCACTTCGTGTGCCTTTTCCTCATTACTCCCACCCATCTTCTACCTAGTTCCTCCTCTGCTACTCTTCTCACTGTTTCTTGAATCTCCCTTATCTCTCCCATTCCATCCGTTTGTTCCGAATTTTCCTTTATCCTTTCAAATATTATCTTTTCTTTCCATTCTCTTTCAGTAATTTTACCTTAAAAGCCCTTCTCTTTTCTTTATTCCGTATTCTCTCCATATTTATTCATGTATCTGTCATCACTAATCTAAGGTCCGAATCCATTGATATTCCCTTAATGACCTTCACATTCTTTACCATCTTGCTATCTGTTGATATTACAGTATATGGAGATTAAGGTAAATAAATGTTGGGAGAATTATGGAATGAAATGCATGTCAATATCTATAAATAACGTGTTGGAGAGAGTGAGTTAAGATATATTTTGAGGGAATTAGATAGGATATGTATGTAAGGATCTATAAATTACATGTTAGAGAGATGATAATTTGTGTTCTACCTTGTCGAAATGTCAGGTAGTATATGGAGATTAAGTTATATGTTGGAGGGTGGGATTAGGGTATGAATTGTATGTTAAGTTATATAAAGTATGTATTAGAGAGATAACGGTATATACTTGATCATATCTTTGCGAAAAATTTAAGTTGAATGTGGAGAATTAAGTTAAATGTCTATGAGTTTATGCTGAATTTTAATGTAAAGATCTATAATTTGTATGCTAGATAGATGATGGAATGACTCTGTTCATGCCTTAGTGATAAAGTTAAGTTAACCTTGAAGAATTAAATTAAATGTTGAATAGTTTTAATGTGAATAATAAATGAAAGGTCTATGACTTGCGTAAAGATACATTCAATACAAAAGTTAGATTTAATACGGAGATTTAGGTTACATATTGGAGGGATTAGGGTATGAAGTGCATATAAAGCCTCAATAGATACTATGTTAGAGCGAAATAGGCATATCTTTGATCAAGTCTTAATGATAGAAAGTTAAATGGGCTATGGCGAAATAAGTTATATTTTGAAAGATTTAGATAAGAAATGTATGTGAGGCTCTATAAACTGTGTGTTGGAAAGATGATGACATGTGTTCGATCTTGTCAAAGTATTTAAAGTCAATATTATATAGTACTTAAGTTATATCTTAAAGGGATTAGGGTATCAAATGTATGCCAAGTTCTATAAATTGTGTGCTAATAGAGATGTCGGTATATCTTTGACCACACCTATGCTTAAAATATAAGTTGAATATGGAGAATAAAGTTAAATGGATATAAGTTTATGTTAAATATTAATATAAAGTAGTGCAATTTATATGCAAGATAGATGATTTGCCTTTGTTCATGCCTTAATAATAAAGTTGAGTTAACCATGGAGAATCAAATTAAATGCTGAAGAGTTTTGAGGTGAATAGTGAATGAAAAATTCTATAACTTGCGTACTAGATAGATACGAGCATTACTTTGATCATACATTAAATACAAAAGGTAAGTTAAATACAGTGATTTAAGTTATATTTTGATGAGGGTTAGGGTGAAAATATATGTAAGTACAATAAAATACAAGAAAAAAAGAGGTGGCTGTTTGTCTTTGATCATGTTTTAATGATAAAACGTTTAGCGTACTATTGTGAATTAAGATATACATTGAAAGAATTAAATAGGAAATGCATTTAATATCCTATAAATTTTATGCTGGAGAGGATAAGATGTTTTTGGTTATGTCGAAATGCAAAAAGTCAGGTTACATATGGATATTAAGATTTAGGTTTAAGGGAATAGGGTTTGAATGTGTGCCAGAGAGATGTCGGCATGTCTTTGATCATGCATAATAGTTGAAAAGTTAGATTGTATATTGAGTTTTAAGGTAAAAGTTGTGAAATGTGGGGTGAGAAATGTATATGAAGGATCAATTATTTATATATTATATGGGTGACCATCGAGATTCAAATTATATATGTTGAATAAAAAAATATCAAAAATTACAGACTAAAAATGAAAAGCAATAAATATTCAAATGAAACAATTAAATGTAGAAAATAAAAATGAAAAAGCCGAAATGAAACCAAAACTAAAAATAAATACTCGAATGGAAACTTAAATTTAAAATAAAACTTGAAATAAACAAATTACTTACACAGAGGTATATAAGTAGGGTGCGGTGCAAACCTGCAGGGTGTCTCTACATGCCACCTGACCATGGCCGTCAGTATCTTGTGAGGCTTCCCCTTGTACGTATGACAGCTAAACACTGTTAATGACTGCTGGAGATGAGGTCCTGGATGTTTTAATGTGGTAGCTCCTCCCATGGGAGCACAACTGTTTGACGCAGGCCGTTAGGGCTGTGTGACTAGTGCTGCAGACGTTGCAGCGGTCTTTCCTGTGCGTTCCCCAGATGCTCGATGTGGTTTAGGTTGGGACTGCGCGGACTAGTCCAGTGTTCGAATCCCTACCGAGTTGAGGTAATCACCAACACATCTGGCTACGTGCGGTATTGAGCTTTCCTGCATGAGGACGAATGCTTCATCGATGTAGAGACAAAATAGTGTGACGTATGGTTCGAGTATGTACTTTGTGTATCGTTGTCAGGTTAGGTACCCTGCATCGAAGACGTGTAACTCCTTGCGGGCATTGGAAGGTGTACTACTCCAAACCATAACGGACCCACCAATGAAGGGGAGTATCTCTTGCACTGTTCATGCTGCATAGTGCTCATGACGCCTCCGATAAACTCTGGAACGTCCGTTTGAGCTGTGCAGATTAAATCTTCACTCGTCTGTAAATAGTATTCTCGCCCAATCGTTATGCGAAAGCCATCCTTGCTCTTTTGTGCTCCCTGGTGAGCGGGGGCCCTCTTGCCGGCCTCCATGGGTGGTATCCATGCTCCACGAGGTGATGTCGAATGGTATTCGTGCTAACAAGGTTCTGATGGACAGCCTGCAGCTCGACACGATGGTCTCGTGGTGTTGCATGTCTATCGCGAGCTGCCATGAACCGTATATATCTGTCGTCTACGGCCGTTGTTGCCCATGTCCTACCTTGGCCAGGAGCCTGGTGTGAGCTTGTGACTACCCAGTATCTCAATAGGACCCTTCCGATGCTTGAATGGGAGACCACAAACTGTCGAACCTGATTGCGACACTGTCGTCGCGTATCAAACTCAAGTCGTAACCTCCCCATATTGCTTGAACAAAGGTTAAAGATTGAATACTTTCGATACCTGTCATACCCTTGAAGTTACCTCTCCTACCGCGTCACTCACCGAATTTGGGTGGCATGCCCTTTTACCGTATTTCGTCGATATCGCACTTACGCCCTGCCCATTGATGGTAAACTGCATTATTTAGATACATACCGGCACACACCTCTACACACATGCACTCACATTACCCTACAATGTCGTCGGGACCTCCCAACTGATAAACTGTAGATTGTCCGTTAATTTTGGTCTTTAGTATATATATATATATATATATATATATATATATATATATATATATATATATATATATATATATATATATATATATATATATATATATATATATATATATATATATATATATATATATATATATATATATATATATATATATATATATATATATATATATATATATATATATATATATATATATATATAAAGCCAAAGAAAAGATTTGCTCATAAGCACAGTGTAGATTTCAAACGTTATCTCAGTTCGTTTTCATCACAGCTAAATTTTACAAATTTCTATTATAAAATTCGATTGAAATATAATTTCATTAACTTTATAAAAAATATTCAAAAAAATAAAAATTCCAATAAAATAATAAAAAAATATTAAAATAATATTGACATTAAAATAATATAAATAAAAACGAAGACTAAAATCGAAATTTAGGAACACCGAAAAGTAATAAAATGGAAGGACTATTTTGGGAGAAAGAACTTCAGTTAAATTTATTAATTATATAATTTTAATTTTTTTTTTTTGTTCTTTTAAAACACATTTCAATTGTAAGTTTATTGATTCACTTTTATAGATTAATTAAATTTTTTTTAATAAATTTTTTGTCACATTTAAATTTTATTTTTTATTTTTAATGATCTTATTTTATGATTTTATGTATAATAAATAATTTTAAAACAGATTTTAAATATTTTGTTTCTTACTTGCATATATATATATATATATATATATATATATATATATATATATATATATATATATATATATATATATATATATATATATATATATATATATATATATATA
Source organism: Armadillidium nasatum (assembly GCA_009176605.1). Classification (NCBI taxonomy): domain Eukaryota; kingdom Metazoa; phylum Arthropoda; class Malacostraca; order Isopoda; family Armadillidiidae; genus Armadillidium; species Armadillidium nasatum. The sequence continues at coordinate 27,384 of SEYY01001281.1, forward strand.
TATATATATATATATATATATATATATATATATATATATATATATATATATATATATATATATATATATATATATATATATATATATATATATATATATATATATATATATATATATATATATATATATATATATATATATATATATATATATATATATATATATATATATATATATATATATATATATATATACCACTATATATATATATATATATATATATATATATATATATATATATATATATATATATATATATATATATATATATATATATATATATATATATATATATATATATATATATATATATAACATATTGTTGAATTTATTGCTTATTGTTCTAAATTGTTTTAGATTATCTCTGAAAATGAATTTAGAAAAGAAGAAACACCTCAGGTTTAAAAAATTGAAATTCCTCTTAAAAATAGCATTTACAAATAAATATATATATATATATATATATATATTATATATATATATATATATATATATATATATATATATATATATATATATATATATATATATATATATATATATATATCAGAGGTGGGCATAAGCGCAAATGAGAGCAAAGCGCAAATTTGCGCTTTTGCGTTTGCGCTAACTTTCGAAAATTTGCGCTTTTGCATTTTGCGCTCAACAACTTTTTTAAGAGCGCAAAAGCGCAAATTTGCGCTTTTGCGCAAGTTTTTTGAAAATAGCGCTTTGTCATTTTTCTTAAAAAACAATTTTGGGCTTATATTTCAGTTTCTTTCTTATTTAATCATCCAAATTTTATTACTTTTATGAGGTACAATGCAATTAAAAGTTAAAACTTAAAACTAGTGATGCCGATATATAAAAAATATTGATATGTTGATAATTGATATTTTAAAAAATTTCAAATTGCCCTCGATACTATCGGTTAGAAAAATATATATATATATATATATATATATATATATATATATATATATATATATATATATATATATATATATATATATATATATATATATATATATATATATATATATATATATATATATATTTTTTTAAAGTAAACACTAATCATGGCCCTGAATTAGCAGTGGAGGTGATTTTACAGAGGGAATAAAACTTCGAATAAAGTAGAAAATCTTCGTATATAAACTTAAACATTTCTAATTTCAGATTAAATTAAAATTTAATTAAAGATTTAACCTTAACATCAAAACTAGTATTGTCCTGTAATATATAGGATACTTTCATTACTTTTTATAAGTATCTAATTTGAAAAGTAAAATACACAATAAGTATATTTTATGAAAATTGTTTTTCTCCTATAATATGCCAATGGATCTCTACTTCTTCTCTTATATGATCTGACCTCCTTCTTTCTTCCTCCTGAGTCAGACAAAATGTCCCCATCATGCAATTTGGACGCGCCTGAAAAGTACACACATTTTGCTTAAATTTTATTTTATAAAAAAAGAAAACTGCTGAAAATATTTAAAAAAAAAAAAAAAAAAAAAAAAAAAAAAAAAAAAAAAAAAAAAAAAATCGTTTGTTCGACATTAAGGATAAAATATCAATATATCGACTGAAAAATATCATCAATATTTTTTCGATACTATTGAAAAAAATATCAATATCGATATATATATCCATCAACAATTTGGCATTGAGCATAAGGTCAGTAAAAATCAATATGAAATAACGTAATACTGAAAAAATGTATATCTCCAAATTAATAAGGAAACTACTAAATTATAAAATTTTATCTTCAGGTTGTCTGCATTACAACAGATAACGGTGCAAATTTCTGTGCAGCCTTTCGGGTGGATGTTCATGCAGAAACGGGTGACGAAGAGGAAAGAGAACAGGTACCGATTCCAGAGATAGGGGTTACGACTGATGAGATGGAGCAAATTATTGACCCAGAGGTTCTGTTGACAAAACCTCTCCAGCTAGAAAATCTGCTTGAAGAACATGATGCCCTTAGCCTATTTAAACATCATCGTTGCATTTCACTGACATTAAACATCTTGGCTACTAGGATGTTTCGAAAGTTCCTCGCTGGTCCTCTGGTGCCAAGGATCCATTTAATAAGACACTTGCCAACGCACAGGCATTGTCGTATGGCCAAAATAGAAAAACTACAACATTTGTATGGAACAAAAGACTTGCCTTCCAATATTTAATAAAACTGATAAAGAGGTAATAGCTGAGTACATCGAAATAATGACGTCTACTGCTGTTAGGCTGGATATGTTGTAGAATGAGAAGAATGCTTACGCGTGAGTTCTATTGCCAAACCTCTTTCTCCTCAAGGACAATCTCGTGGAAATGCAACGAGAGATGCAAAAATTTAACTATGCCAAAAACTTAGTCAACTACTTGCTAAAGCAACCAAAGCCATACAAAGGGAATGAAAAGAGCTTTGAATCGATGTTCAGCAATATCTTTGATGAATTTGATTTGCTTATGACATCAGCCCAGCACCTTCACTTTAAACTCGGAGTGGTACGTAGCTGTCAAGATTATATTGGAGGAAATAAAGTGTAATATTGCATCGAATTTTACTCCTCCACATCAAGGCAAATTGAAAAGGCACTGAAGGTGATGGGACTGAGTCTGAAATGGACTCATT
>SEYY01001281.1:32500-50000 GCA_009176605.1 Armadillidium nasatum
TGGAGAAGAAATACTGTAGGTGCCTCAGAACAACCAACCTCTTAGAAGCTTGCTTAGAAAGAGAGATAATGTGATCTTTCCAAGAAAGATCTCCTTAATGAATATTAAGGAGAGATGAAGATTTAAGTTGAATGTTTTCGAAGAAGGTATCATAGATTTGTGGATGATTGTGTCTAGTAGAGAGATGGAGGGATTGAGTTTTGGTGACATTGAAAACGACCATGTTCTCTCTGCCCCAATTTTAAATGAGAGATAGATCAGAGGTCAGCTGCTCCAAGGCTACTCTCATTGCGTTTTTTAACTGTTGTTGGGAGGGGTTCCTTTCAAATTGAAAAGAGTAATGAAGGGTGGAGTTATCAGCAAAGGAGTGGATAGGAGATGAAGTAACAGAGAGAAGGTCATTAATGAAAAGCAGAAAAAGTGTTGAGGATAGGAAAGATCCTTGAGGAACACCACTATTAATAGATTAAAGGAAGAACGGTGGCAGTCTTCAAGAGCTGCTATAGAACGACCAGATAGGAAAACAGAGAGAAGGTCACAGAGAGAAGGATAGATTCCGAAAGAGGGAAGATTAGAAATCAATGCTTTGTGCCAGACTCTGTCGAAAGTCCAGCGCCACAGCTAAAGATTTACCGAAATGCCAAAGAGAAGAGTCAGAGAGAAGGGAAAGATCATCAGCAGAGCGTTTCTTACGAAAGCAAAACTGACGATCAAATAAGATTAGAAGAATTGAGATGTTTTCAAATCTTCCTGTTGATGATAGATTCGAAAATTTTAGAAAGAGCGGAGGTTAAAGAAATGGGATGGTAGTTTGAGAGTTGAGATGGGTCCCCCTTCTTCAGCACAGGCTAAATGAGCATGCGTATTCAGCAGAAAGGGAAGATTGAAGTAAAAAGACATAATCGAAATAATTTTCCAAGGCAAAGTGCAAGCTCGAAAGCACAAGTTTTGAGAACCACAGTTGCGTGAGTTTCTGGAGTTTGAAGAATAAGGTAGTCCCTGAAGGCAGCATCCCTAAGGCGGATAGCATGAGAACAAGTACAGTTAAACCAAGGTTTGTTAAGTTTAGTAGAAGGAAAAGAATATGGAATGTACGCCTCCATGCCAGAGAGAATCACCTCGGCTATGCGCTCTGTCCACTCAGAGGGATTCTTCACATGGAAACAGTAATCATTCCATGGAAAATCAGAAAAGTACAACCACAAGTCAGACAAGTTAGTGGCATCGTAATGCCAGAAACGTCTCCTCGCCGAAGGCGGGGCCGTTCTTGCTGAAGACTGGAAAAAACAGGACAAGATACGGAGATAAGAAGATGATCGGATGAACCCAAAGGAGGAAAGAGTTTGACAGTGTAAGGAGAAGGATAAGAAGTAAGGAAAAGATCAAGTATGTTGGGTTCATCACCAAGACGGCCAAGGATATGGACAGGAAGATACACCAACTGCTCAAGGTTGTTCTGAATAGAAAATTGGAAGATGAGTTCATCAGCTGGATCATGAGAACTAGATGAAAGCCATTGGCTGTGATGAACATTGATATCACCTAAAATGATGATTTAGGAGAAAGTAGAAAAAGAAAGAATGTGCTCTATTTTGGAGTTACACAGTCAAAGAATTTTGGATAGACAGTAGAGATAGGTGATAAGTAGATAGAATGGATACATTTTGTTGTAGAGTTGCCAGAAAGTTTAAGCCATAAAGTAGAGAATTCAAAAAGACTCCAAATTTGAGACACGAGAATTAACATCATTGCGCAGAACATACTCCTTTGGCTGAATATTGAGGATAGAGACAGTAGGAGGAAACATAGTAATTTTTATTGTCAGCGCACTCAAACACCTTAGTTTCGGTTAAGAACAAGAGACGAGGTTTAGAAGAAGAGAGGTGGTGTTCGACAAAGTGAAAATTAGAAAAGAGAGCGCAAATATTGCAGAAGTTGATGAAAAGATAGACCGTGCACAAGGGTAAGTAGGCATTGAGGTCTTCGCGGCACTAACTCCATCAGCTGAGGCCAACAACTCCCAAGTGGTGATGGAGGAATGGGTGAATCAGGGGCATTCTTTGAATGCCGACCCTCGAAGCATCTCTGAGGCAGTTTTATGTTTCTCCAATTTGAAGTTATATTTTAAAGGTAATGTACGAGTAAGCGCTTGTAAATTTATGAGAACATGAGAAGCGAGGCAGGGAAAGGCGAAGTGGGAGCATAGACACTCCAGTGTGAGACGATGGTACACTAGAGACCCTCTGAGAAGGTGAAACTCGAAAAACAACGAACCAAAGGGCAACAGAGTTAAACTGAATAGTCTTTGAACGTTGCTACGTCCTCTCCCTATATATATATATATATATATAATATATATATATATATATATATATATATATATATATATATATATATATATATATATATATATATATATATATATATATATATATATATATATATATATATATATATATATGATTTGGCTGTCGTCGTGAGTGGAGGTGCTTAAACCAGAAGGGAAAAGAAAAGATAAAGAATCAGATGGAAGAGAGAGAAGAGAAGAGAATAGTAGAGAAGAAAAGTGAAGAGAAAAGAAGAGTAGAGTAGTGAAGAGAAGAGAAGAGAGAAAAAAAAAAAAAAAAAAAAAGTACGCTGTAAAATTATACTGAAAAGAAAATTATTTTTCGAACTTTAAAATAATAACATATTTATTTTAAAATAATTTTTTTAAAAATATTTTCATAAAACAAAATTTATTAATCGCAATTAACTTATTATCAAAATTTTGTGGAGGAGCAACAAAACTTTCAAATAACATACTTTCGGCCTAAGTGAAAATTTCAACATTAGCATTACGAATATAAAATTTAAAACACGAGATTGGATTGGGCGACAAGGCTGGATCATGAAGAATACTTCTTCGCATATTCTAGGGTTTGGGATTCCTTTTAACCACTTTTTTTATGTCTTCCCATGTACGACTGCAAGGAATATTCCTGCAGTTGACGCCACCCTGCATTATGCGGGATACGGTGTGATGTATAAAATATATATATATATATATATATATATATATATATATATATATATATATATATATATATATATATATATATATATATATATATATATATATATATTATATATATATATATATATATATATATATATATATATATATATATTATATATATTATATATATATATATATATATTATAGTGATGGATCGGATGTCATTTTTTTTAATTTGCGGATGCGGATGCGGATGCGGATGCGGATGCGGATGAATTTTGATGAATGTGCGATTTTCAATATGCGGATGTTAATTTTGATGAGCATACGAATGCGTATGCCATCACTAATTAATATATATATAATATATATATATATATATATATATATATATATATATATATATATATATATATATATATATTTATATTATATTTTTTTTTTTTTTCACTATCACCTTTCCCACTTTCGTGGGGTGGTGCCCTCCACAATTCCTTTACAAACATACCCCATTCTTATCTTTCAACCCTTTCACCATCGCCCTCCATCTCACTCTGTTCTCCGCAAGCCTTCCACTCTCTTCTAAACTCAAATTCCTTTCACACAAAATCTCTCTCACTCCATCCATCCATCTCCACTTTGGCCTTTCATTCCCCCTACCCCCATCCACCTCGGATCTAAGTACCTTGCCCACCATTCTGTCCTCATCCATTCTACACATATGTCTAAACCATTTTAGCACACCTTCCTCCTCTTTATCAACTACACCTCGCTTCCATTTAAATATCTCCCTTATCCTTTCATTTCTAATCCTATCAATCTTTCTCAATTTACCTATCGCTCGCAAACCTTTAATCTCAAAGACATTCAAACTTTTCCTCGCCAGAACACTTATAATCCTTGTTTCACACCTATACAATACAGGATGTAAACACATACATTCAAACTTTCTTATCTTTATTTCTTTCGAAATTTTCCCTTTCCTCCATACTTCTCTTAGGCCCCCCCAACACTTTCATTCCCTCGAGCACTTTATTCTTTATTTCTTTTTCCTTCCCACCCTTACCTTCAACCAACATTCCTAGATATTTGAATTCATCGACCTCCACAAGTTTCCATCTCCCCACTTCTACACCCCCTCATTCTTCCCTCAACATCTCCTCATCTCCACCTCCAATACTGATAACTTTACTCTTCGCTGGAATCACTTTCATTCTCATGTTAGAACATTTCCTCACAAACTCTCTCACAAGTATTCTCAACTTTTCTCCAGATTCTGCTACCAACAAGGCATCATCTGGAAAAAATAAAACATTCACATCCCATTCACCCTCCATATTTCTCAACCTAACACCCTTCCCTTCTCTCTCCATTTCTCAAACTACACAATCCATTAATCGGCAGCGGGTCCCAACCTGGGGTACGCGTACCCCTGGGGGTACGCCTGCTATCGATTGGGGGTACACAAAAAAATATATGGATTAATTAAAAAAGAATGTAAAAGGAAAAAAATCAATATAATATATATTAAAGAATATCAAATTACGAATTAAATTATTATTATATAATATATATATATATATATATATATATAATATATATATATATATAATATAATATATATATATATATATATATATATATATATATATATATATATATATATATATATATATATATATATATATTGGATTTGTGTGTGTACGAAGGGGTACGGAACATTATGAAGGGGTACGGAAGGAAAAAAAGGTTGGGAACCGCTGCATTAATGGATTAAATAATATGGCGACATTACACACCTGTCTCAATACCACTCCTATGCTAAACCAATCCAATAGTTCCCTCTTCACCCTCACTCTTGATGTACAATTCGCATATATATATATATATATATATATATATATATATATATATATATATATATATATATATATATATATATATATATATATATATATATATATATATATATATATATATATATATATATATATATATATATATATATATATATATATATATAATTAGTGATTGATCGCATGTCATATTTTCTCATTTGCGGATGCGGATGCGGATGCGAATATTGAATTTTTGTCAAGTGCGGATGCGGATGCGGATGCAAATTTTTGTCAAGTGCGGATGCGGATGTTGAATTTTCGAAAGTGAGGATGCGGATGCAGATATTGAATTTTTGTCAAGTGCGGATGCGGATATTGAATTTTTGTCAAGTGCGGATCGGATGCGGATGTTGAATTTTCGGAAAGTGAGGATGCGGATGCGGATGCGGATGTTGAATTTTCGAAAGTGCGGATGCGGATGTTAATTTTGATGAGGATGCTCCGCGGATGCGGAGCATCCTCATCAATGCGGATGCCATCACTAATATATATATATATATATATATATATATAATATATATATATATATATATATATATATATATATATATATATATATATATATATATATATATATATATATATATATATATATATATATATATATATAGGGAAAATGTAGCTCCGTCCGAAGCGATGAAAGTACCCACGAGGTGATCGCAAGGTGTTAATGTGGGCTAGACCATTCCGCTTCTCTACGTTAGCCTTTGGTTCTTTCCTTTCCGCATTTCGCCTTCTCTTGACTCATATTGGAGCGCCTATACTCCCACAACCTTCCCCCTTCTTCACATGTACCCTACAAATTTACAAGCGCCCACAACCTTCCCCCTTCTTCACATGTACCCTACAAATTTACAAGCGCTTACACGTACATTACCTACTAAAATAATTATAATGCCAAAACTTAAAACTACCCTCAGAGTAGCTAGGAGGGGTGGCTTCCAAATTTAACCTCTCAACCACCATTTCCCCCATCACCACTTGGGAGTTGGTGGACCCCGGAGATGGGGTTGGTGCTACCAAGACCTATATGCCGACTTGCCTTGTAGAGTGTCTTCTTTTCCATTAATTTCTGCAACATTCACGGTCTCTTGTTTAATCTCTACTTTGCCAAACACCATCTCTCTCTGCTTGTTCTCGCGTTATCCAACGAAGGGATGCTGCTCTCAGGGATTACCGTCGTCTTCAAACTCCAGAAACTCATCAATCTATATTTCATCTCGGAATAGTGCAAAATCTATATTTGGTAACACTAAAAACTCTTTTCTCTATAGAAAACGCAATGGTCTTTATGGTTCCTTTTCTTCACGCTCCTTGTATTTTGCAAAAAATGTAAACACTAACTTTGCTTCTTATTCTGTCCCTCCTTTAGTATCTTTTGACGGTTCAACTGCCGTTTTACCTTCTTCTAAAGCAGAACTCGTCGCTCAAACTTTTGCCTCTAATTCAACCTTAGACGATTCAGGAGCTGTTCTTCCTCCTTCAACCCCCTCCAACTCATTTATGACTTAAATTGTAATTTCTTCTACAGACGTAATTTCTGCTTTCTCTGAGCTGTACGAACAAGATGGTATCCTTACTATGGTTCTCAAAACTTGTAATTCAGAGCTTGCACCCTACCTTGGTAAACTATTTCGTCTATGTCTTTCAACTTCAACTTCCCTTCTTGATGGAAACATGCGCTCATTCAGTCTGTGCCGAAGATGAGGGTTCCTTCTCAACCCTCCAACTACCGTCCCGTTTCTTTAACCTCTGTTCTTTCAAAAGTTTTCGAATCTATCATTAAGAAGAAGATTTGGAAACATCTCAATTCTTCTAATCTTATCTCTGATCGCCATTATGGATTTAGTAAGAAACGCTCTGCTGGTGATTTTCTTTCCCTTTTCTCTGACACTTGGTCCTCCATTCTTCGACATTTCGGAGAATCTTTTGCTGTCGCGCTGTGCGTATCGAAAGCTTACGATTGAGTCTTACACAAAGCTTTGATTTCAAAACTTTCCTCTTTCTGAATCTATCCATCTCTCTGCGGCCTTTTCTCAGATTTCCTTTCTGGTCGTTCTATAGCAGCTGTAGTATTCGGCCATCGTTCATCCTTTAATTCTATTAATAACAGTGTTCCTCAAGGATCTGTCCTATCACCAACACTTTTTCTACTTTTCATTAATGACTTTCTCTCTGTTACTTCATCTCCTATCCACTCCTATTCCGATGATTCAACGCTTTATTATTCCTTTCAATTTGAAAGGCGCTCCTTCCAGCAGCAGATAATAGGGTAGCCTTGGAGCAACTGACCTCTGATCTTTCCTGCATTTCAAATTTTGACAGAAAACATGGTTGTTTTCAATGCCCCATCTCTCTACTCGACACAATCTTCCACACAACTAAGATATCTTCTTCGAAAACACACAACTAAAACCTTTATCTCTCCTTAATATTCTTGGTGTTTCTTTTTCTCGTAATCTTTCTTGGAAGATCACATTACATTACTTGGTGTTCTGAGGCGCCTTCATAATTTCTTCTCACCTACCAAGTTGCTTGCTCTTTGTAGAGTTGCTGTTCGCTCTTGTATTTAGTACGCCTCACACATCTGGGGTGGTTCCACTCATAGAGCAATCCTTGAAAATGGAGAGTCTAGGGATTTTTCTCTCCGGTCTCTTTCCGCCCATCAAATTGCTGAATCAGTCTCTCAATACTATGGTTATTACAATGGGCACTTCTCTTCTGAATTCTCTCGTCGCATACCTTTTCCACTGAGAAGAGCTTGTGTGACACTTCTTTTTTCACAGTCTCATCCTTTCTCTGTCCTACTCTCTGACCCCAAACATAACAACAATTCTCAATCTTAAATGTACTCTAATAGTAAAGTCTGGAACACATTTCCTTCATCTATTCCAAACTTTCTATGACATTCGCACATTCACATTCAAACCCCGTGTATCAGGACATGTCAGCCTTTAATGTGACCAGGTTCCTGATTTTATCCCAAACTCAGGTGGAAAGTTGGAAGGCTTCTGGCCTTTGCCCACCAGAGGTGAAATAAATAAATAAATATATATATATATATATATATATATATATATATATATATATATATATATATATATATATATATATATATATATATATATATATATATATATATATATATATATATATATATATATATATATATATGTGTGTGTGTGTGTACAGAATTCTTATTCATGAAAAAGTCTTCAAACGTTAACCCAATAGACGGCTCGAGGCAACAGGTAGAATATATTACTCCTATTACTTTGGATTCATACGGCACTTTATTATGAAATAAATCATTTCCCCGAGGGTTTATTTTCTTACCTATAATTTGTTTAGTGAGAGAAACAACTGAGAAAAACTTCCCCCAAATGACCCACTTTCCCTTTTGTGCAAGAAAAGAAAATTATTGGAGTGAATTATTGCTTGGTTCTCAATTGGATTATTCAGTATGTTATTAACATATTTATAAGGCCTTTCCTTCTTCCCTTTTCAAAATTATGCAATATATATATATATATATATATATATATATATATATATATATATATATATATATATATATATATATATATATATATATATATATATATATATATATATATATATATATATATATATATATATATTTGAGCTAGGGATTTATTTCTAGGAAATCTTATTCTAATGATGAAAATGAAGGCCAACGCAAAGATGAACATATTTTAATTGAACGTTTCGAATCACAGGGATTCATCTTCAGCTAAAATGAAATTAAAAACAAAAATTAATGCACAAAAATTAAAATATTAAAAAATTTTATAAAAGAAGAAAAGTACTAATTAAAAACGGACCACAACTCATGAGAACATCCCAACGACAGAACAGACTGGAAAACATAGAAAAAACCAAGAGGAAAAATTTTAAAAGGTTGGTTGGTTGGGGAAAAAACAAATATAAAAGCACACCCATATACATATAATTAGATTAAAATAATTAAAATTAGAAATGGACGAATAAAAACAATACTGATAAAAAAGATGAGCAAAAATTAAAAAAATATAGTAATAATAATAACTATGATAATAATAATAATAATGATAATAATAATAATAATAATAATAATAATAATAATAATAATAATAATAATAATAATAATAATAATAATAATAATAATAATAATAATAATAATAATAATAATAATAAATAAAAATAATAATAATAATATTAATAATAATAATAATAATAATAAAAATAATAATAATAATAATAATAATAATAATAATAATAATAATAATAATAATAATAATAATAATAATAATAATAAAATTATGATAATTCATTCATTCATAAAGCTTGTGTAATAATGACAACATTAATGACAACAAAAAACAAATAATAAAATAATAAGACTGGTATCAATAAAAATTACAAAAATAAAACCAAAACTAATAAACGGAATAGCAATAAGAAAAACAACCATTATAAAATAACAAATAATAAAAAGATTATAAATTTGAAAAAAAAACGCGAAAAAAGTAATAAAATAAAAATTAAAATACCAAAACAAAGCCTAATGAAAGCAATACTAAAAATAAAAGTGATAATGAAAATAAAGGTGAAAATAAAAATACAACTAAACGTAAAAATGAAAGTGAAAATGAAAAATATAAAAATGGAAATGGAAGTGGAAATGAAAATTAAGGTAAAGATGAAGTTAAGAATGAAGGTGAAAAAGAAAATGAGAATAGAACTGAATGTAGAAATGTAAGTAAAAATAGAAATGAGGGTAAAAACGAAAGTAAAAAATGATAAAAATGGAAATGAAGATGACAAAGAAAGTGAAATTGAAAATGAAAGAAAGGGTGAAAATAAAAATGAATGTAATAGAAATAAAAGAAATAGCAATAAAAATAATAATAATAATACTAATAATAATAATTATAATAATAATAATTATAATAATAATAATAATAATAATAATAATAATAATAATAATAATAATAATAATAATAATAATAATAATAATAATAATTATAATAATAATAATAATAATAATAGTACAATGTCAATGACAATAAATACACAGTGCAGATAAAAAATATTTTAAGTGACAGTAAAACAGCAAAAAGGCAGTTGAAAATAAAATTACAAATAAAAACAAAAACAAAAAAATACTAAAAAAATAAAATCAAAATCACAGGAAAGGTAAAATAGTCATAATATATGGAGAAGAGCAGACGGGACATTGCCATTAAGGGAAGGGGAGAGTTTCTTTAGGTAGAGTGATTCTAGAATTCTATCAAGTTCAGAAGCAGCAGAGCAAAAAATTTTAAAATCACGAACAGAGGCAGGGTGACCAGTGGTACAGGAATGATCCCGTATAGCAGAATGTTCAGGACTCGCTAGGGGTCTCCCAGTCTTGTATGATACTCCCAAATGTTTACAAGCCTTGACGAGGAGTTGTAGGCCTGTCTGGCCAATGTAGTTGGCATTGCAGCCAGCATACTTAAAAAGATATACGACAGAGGACTTGTGTAATAAAGGGAGAGACTCTTTGAATTTAAAATAAGAGCCTATAGTTGAAGAGTTAACTGGAATAAGATGAAATTCACAGTGAAGGAAAAAGTGAGTCATGATCTTAAGAAGGTCGGCATTGAGAGTGGTAGACAGCGGGTCCAAATATGGATCTTGAGGTAAATCTTCATTTTGGGGGCTGTAGGGAACAAAAGTTTTAGCCTAAAAATGTTAAGAAGAAATTTATTAACAACGTTATCTAAAAGAAACGACGGATAAAGGTTAAAGCGAAAAACTTCCTTAAGAATTGAACTTCTATATGGAAAGAATGCCAGTCAGAGCAAATCTTATAAGCTCTATGAACTCTAGATGTTACAGCAGAAAGCTTATAGCTGTATGAAGAAAAACTAAAAAAATTAGTTCCCAAAAGTGTAGTAGAAGGCTTATAAACCGAAGTAGAGAAACCACCAGAAGAACGAGTGACCATAACATCCAAGAATGGCAATGAACCAGCCACCTCGCCCTCCATAGTAAAACGAATATTAGGATCTTTAGTATTGAGATATTTTTAAAAAAGGTGAGCTTGATCTTCACTAATAAAAAGCAGGAAACAGTCATCAATGTACCGTTCATGAAATAAGGGCTTAAAATCAGGGGGGCAATCATTTATCCATTTTACTTCGTAAGAACATAAAAAGGTATTAGCAAAAGAGAGATAACGAGAGAAGTAAATACTTATTAATATATAAAGAAAAGAAGGACTGAATAGTGTTTGTTTCGTAGATTTTGTTGTTGTGAAGAAGATTAAGTTCAATAGATAATGAAAGGAATTGAAAACAATAATTTTTTCTACTGATAAGTGATGCGAAAGAAGAAGAAGAAGAAGAAAAAGAAAAAGGAAGATTTTATTTTCATCATTTATATTTTCTCAATATTTATTTGAAATTAGTGTTACTTGCTTAAGAGAATTTTGATGAGTTTTCTTTCTTTCATCCATTTGGCTCGTCCGTCTAAGTGAGGAAACTTTTTCATAAACTTTTTTTAAAGTATTCACTTTTTTTCTATTTTTTTCACACTCTTTTAAAATGGAACTTTGCAGATGGAAGCTTTCAAACTTCTGAATTTACGTCAAAGAATACAATATATATATATATATATATATATATATATATATATATATATATATATATATATATATATATATATATATATATATATATATATATATATATATATATATATATATATATATATATATATATATATATATATATATATATATATATAGAGAGAGAGAGAGAGAGAGAGAGAGAGAGAGAGATGCGATCGTTTTATTTTATAATGTTTTAATTCTGTAACTAAAGAATATATTCGTATAAATGTTGGGTGTTCTGAGGCGCCTTCGTAATTTCTTCTCGCCACCCAAGTTGCTTTCTTTTTATAGTGGTGTTGCTCACCCTTGTATGAAGTACGCTTCATACATCTGGGGTGGTTCTATTAATACAACTCTCCTTTAAAAGGTGAAGTCTAGGGCTTTTCGTCTCACCAACTCCCCCACTCTTACGAATTATCTTACGAATTGTTCCGTCACTCTATACTACCTCTATTACAACCGACACTACTCTTCTGAACTCTTCCGCTACATGCTCATCAATTTAGAGGACCTTTGGACATATGCCTTTCTGCACAGTCTCATCCTTTTCTCTGTCCAATTCTCTGATCTCTTCATTGAACGCTATGCTTAATCTTACAGGTACTCTACAGATAAAGTTTGGAGCACACTCCTTGTTTCTGTTTTCTCAACTTCATTTGTCTTACACACCTTCCCACCTCATGTATCGGGACATGTCAGCCTTTAACTTGACCAGATTTCCGGTATTTCCATAACTCTGGTGGAAAGTAGTAGGCTTTTGTCCTATGCCTCCAAAGGTGATATATAATAGAAGAAAATGATCGTAATTAATTAGGAAAATCTGGTAGCAAAATATAGGTCGAATTTTTGACGAATTATTCAAAACTCAAATTTGAGAGTAATTTTCTAAATGAAGCTTCATCAGTTATAAAGGGACACATTTTACTCCGTATTCCTAATTATCAATTTCAAAGTACAAATAAAAATTATCTTATTAGTTAGTAGAAAAATATTCCAAAAAACAATTGTTTACTTTTTCTCATAACGAATAGCTTCTTAACATTTCCTCGCACTCGACTCAAGAAAACGAAGGCAGACGATGAGTATTAATTTTTGATGGCCTATTTTTTTAATTAATATGTAAATTTTAAATTTGACATCGTTTAACATACCTGAAAATTTCTCTGTATTTGGAATCAAATCTTACATTTGGCAACATAATTTGACCTCCCATTAATTCTCTCTCTCTCTCTCTCTCTCTCTCTCTCTCTCTCTCTCTCTCTCTCTCTCTCTCTCTCTCTCTCTCTCTCTCTCTCTCTCTCTCTCTCTCTCTCTCTCTCTCTCTCTCTCTCTCTCTCTCTCTCTCTCTCTCTCTCTCTCTCTCTCTCTCTCTCTCTCTCTCTCTCTCTCTCTCTCTCTCTCTCTCTCTCTCTCTCTCTCTCTCTCTCTCTCTCTCTCTCTCTCTCTCTCTCTCTCTCGGCAAATAGAATACGTGCAGCCAAAACTAGAGAAAGCTTTCAAGTGTGTCAGGCAATCATACCTGAAAGTAAGTTCAATATATATATATATATATATATATATATATATATATATATATATATATATATATATATATATATATATATATATATATATATATATATATATATATATATATATATATAGAGAGAGAGAGAGAGAGAGAGAGAGAGAGAGATTTTGCTTAATGGGAGGCAAAACAATGATCCCAAATTCCGTATACAAAAAGGAAAATCAAAAACGTTTCCAAATTTAAAGCTCATTCATTAAAAGATACTAAGATACTACAGTCTTGGTATGACATAAATTATATGAATGACTTAAACTAATTGATTTTTTTTTGACGACGGGATTTAAGTTATTGAACTTCACCGTCTTCACTTAAAGTTCACAAAATCATGAAGAGAAGTTTTAAAAATACAAATGGAAGTAAAATTATTTATAAATTTTTAAATTAATGATATAATTAATATATTCTAATCAATAATTTTTCAAGTTTCACTAAATTATTGCATCCTACTGCTGAACTCTTTTAGCTTTTAGATATTTATTGTAAAGGACGAAGAGATTAATATTTGTCTCAACTTCATTTTTTCCGCTGTTATATAAAATTACTAATTTCATTAGTATTTTTATTTTTATTTTTTAGCAATCGATAATATTACATTTAAATTACTTACAAGAGTGCCCAAAGTCCTAAACTTATAACATAATGTAAGCCTAGGGTTTAAGTTTGTTTTGCTTGACCCGGGAATAAAGTAATTAAACTCTAAATCCTCGGTCTAGTGGAGAAGGTGAAAAAATTTGGTTATTTATGGTTCTTTGAAAGTTTGCCTTCTTTTTGACTTTCTTAATTAACAATTTTAAAAGAACCATCATAGGTACTCTTCCCAGAAAAATGTCAAGAAAGAAAAAACAAAACAAAAAATCATTTATAGACGGCTCAAAAATGGTTATGCTTGAAAATATCTATGAAATACTATTTACTTTTATATCGACCTGCTAACCATCAGAAAAATGGGCAACGGAAGGCAGTTGCACCTCCAATATTTTGGCAAGAAATTTTTTTTACTGAAAATCATAAAGTAAAATAACTCGTATATTCAATGTTGTGTGTTCTTTTTGGGATATAGCCTCTCAAAATTGCCCTATTTTCAAAGAAATTTCAAAATTTCCAAAATTTGAAAGGATAATGTACGAGGCATCATAGAGCGTTAAAGAAATAGAGTCATGATATGAAGATTATATGTTATAATATCCGGTAATGACGTCTTCGTATAAATAAAATCACTTTAAGGTATTAGTTTGCTACGTAATAAGAAAGTTTCTACTTATAAATACATTAAGTGTAGTCATAGAATGGCATCGCGGATATTAGGCAATTGGATTATACAGTGTAAGCAGATGGTAATGAGAAACATCAAATAAGATGAGTCATCAACAGGAAATATCAGGACTTGGGTATTGGTTGGTTAAGAAACAAATATCAACCTCGTGGGATTGATTTTATAGATATATGTTTAATTTTTACGTACTTACTAGATAATGTTTAGATGTATGCTAAATATAGGAAATAAAGTGATTTCTGGCAACTCTATTCCGGATATATGTTTATTAAATATATAAAATATGAATAAAAGAGATTAGCGGGTAACGCAGTGTTGTGTACATTTATTTATTTATATATTAAATATTTAAAAAACTACCTAATAATTGAAAGTGGCACATATTAAGTATAAATGTAATATCTGGCATCTGATTGCTCCAATTCACTGTGATATATTACTGTGAAATTATATGTATGCGTGTACTTTAATGTATTGCGTTAAAGAATTAAGAAAATATGAGTAAAAAAGGAAAATATTGGATTATTTTAGTTATAGCTTTGTGAAGAAAGCATGTGTTAGTTTAGAATATATCAAATAATTTGAAATAATAATATATGTATAGTGAAATAAATGTATATGAAGCGAATGTGTGGCTGTTTGAAATGGAATATATAAATGTTGGGCAAAATGAAAATTTAGAAATCGGCAAAATTGATGTATATTTCTTAAAAGGATAATTTTGCTCTTACATTTGAGAACTCTCGTATCTCAGTGGTAACGTCAAGGGATTTCTATTCACAAGGATAAGCGTTCGAATCCTTCTCCTACCAAATTTGAAATGTTTTTTATTTTATTTTATTTTTTTATTTTTTTTTTTTTACATTTGAAATGATATTGCCACCTTGGTTGTGTCGTGTGTGATTATCAAATACGGTATTTGAAGCTTTAAGCTATAGGCGATTGTGGTAAATACGAGATAGCGCGATGTTCTCTATAACTAAGAGGAAGGCTTTGTGCTTCCCGACACTCAAAGATGGAAGGGCTGTTGCGTCACGTGCTTCCGTTTAAGTCGAGGAGACCCACCAGAAAGAAACATTTAAAAAGGCTGTGAACTGGGGATTAGTTGAGAGGAATCCTATAAAAGGAGATATATGAAGTCCAGAACACCCAATTAGGCTTTAGAATCAGTTTAGGGGAGAAGTTAGTGTCCCCAAGAAACCCTCAAAGTAGAGGCTACACAGCCAAAATAATCTCAGGGAAGAAGCATGAATAACGGTTAAAACTTAAAATAGGGTAATCAAAAAGATGTGAAAAATGGGCTGGGCTATGACATTTGCCCCTAAGGGGGGAGAGGGAAAAGGCTATGGGGATGAGAATATCTTTCTGAGATGTAAATGAACACTCAAAAAGGGGTCAGTAAAAAGGATGAAATGTAGGGCGCTGTGGCTACGCCACGAACCCCTATGGGGGATGGTAGAAGGAGGGAGAGGGTGGATAATCCTCCGGGTGGGGTAGAACCCTCAAAACAGGGTCAGGAAAAAGTTAAAAATGTGCTGCGGTGGCAACGTTACTAACTCCTAAAGGAGGTAAAAGGAGGGGGAAGGAGATGATGCACATCCTTCAAGGTTGGGATGAACATTCAAAAAGGGGTCATGAAAAAGCATTGAAAAAATAAGGTGTTGTTGCTACGATACCCACACACTAAAGGTAAGTATACCACTCCGGGAGAGGGCCACTTACCCTAAGATGGGGTTAAAAAAGAGCTTGGACTTGCAACATTGTAGAAAATAGCTTCAGGAAAGAGCGTGAGATCGACCTGGTCTAGATAGATTTACAGTTGCAAACCTAAGGCTGGCATGCTATTTTGGCTGCTGGAAAGCGCCCCTATAATATATATATATATATATATATATATATATATATATATATATATATATATATATATATATATATATATATATATATATATATATATATATATATATATATATATATATATATATATATATATATATATATAAAGTGAATAGAACAATTATGGGAAGATAAAGAAATCTTTCCTCATCTGGGGTCGAACCACCGCATGTTGCGACTGAGAACGACAAAGACTCGATGCTCTACCGCTGAGCTATCCTCGAACCCAAAAAAGTTCGATTCAAGAACAGTTTCAAGCATACGAGCTCCCGTCAAGGCACTATCACCAGGTATTCATCCTGTTCTTCCCTCGTTCTTTAAGATTTATTCAATTACAATGCTTATAAACGCAGCAGTAAATATGTATGAAGTAAATGGAACATTATGGGAAGATGAAGAAATCTTTCCTCATATGGGGTCGAACCACCGCATGTTGCGACTGAGAACGACAAAGACTCGGTGCTCTACCGCTGAGCTATCCTCGAACCCAAAAAAGTTCGATTCAAGAACAGTTTCAAGCATACCTGGTGATAGTGCCATGACGGGAGCTCGTATGCTTGAAACTGTTCTTGATTTTTGTTCTGTATTATTATTATTATTATTATTATTATTATTATTATTATTATTATTATTATTATTATTATTATTATTATTATTATTATTATTATTATTATTATTATTATTATTATTATTCTAGTGCCAGTTTACTTACCCGAATCTGACTGTACGTCGACATTTACAGGTTGCGCGACTGATTGATTGACAGAAGGGTCATACCAGCGTTTACCCCTATCATTTTGAATTATAAAGATAACCAGCTTCTTCCATCTTATAAAATTGTTTCACAACAATATTAATAATGAAATCCTAAAAATTTCTTTCAAGAGACGGTTGATGCCCTTTCAGTTAGTCAGCATCGTGTGCCAGTTTACTTACCCGAGTCTAACTGTACGTCGACATTTACTGGTTTCGTGATTGATTGACTGACAGTTGGAACATATCAGCGTTTACCCTTATCATGTTAAACTCCTCATGTGAAGCTCAACATCCAATATCTACTTTAACAGTTTTTCGAAATTTATAATCTTAATTAACTTTTGGCTTAATATTTGGAAATAAATCATTCATCTCCTAAAGTCTAAGCTCTGATTATGTCAGAAGTTGGCGGACGATACCGGTCAGCAAATAGAAGAAATAGAAGTAC
>SEYY01001281.1:60000-87500 GCA_009176605.1 Armadillidium nasatum
ATGAACTTAACCATAAAAAGGCGTATGGTTCTGATGGAATTCCTGCTGCGGTTCTCAAAACTTGTGCTTCTGAGCTTGCACCCTGCATTGGTAAACTATTTCTTCTCTGTATCTCTGCTTCGACCTTCCCTTTTTACTGGAAACGTGAGCTCATCCAGCCTGAGACGAAGAAGAGGAACCCCTCTCAACCCTATAACTTCGTCATATTTTTTTAACCTATGTTCTTTCTAAAGTTTTCTAATCTACCCTTCACAGTGATATTTGAAAATATTTCAATAATTCTAATCTTATCTTTGATCGCCAGTATGGCTTTCGTAAAAAAGGCTCTACTGGTGATCTTCTTTCAATTCTTTCTGACATTTGGTTCTTCGGTCTTCAGTATTTAGGTGAATCTATCGTTGAGGCACTAGATATATCAAAAGAATTCGGTGGAGTCTGGCAGGAAGCTGTGATTTCCCAACTCCTTCTTTCGGAATCTATCCTTCTATCTGTAACTTTCTCTCTGATTTATCTTCGTTCTATAGCACCTGCTGTAGGCTGCCACCGGTGTTCCTCAGGGATCTGTCTTATCTCGAACTATTTTTCTACTTTTCATTAATGACCTTCTCTCTATTATTTCATCACCTATCCACTCCAATGCTGATGACTTCTCCCTTCATTACTCCTTTCAATTTGAAAGGAGTAATGAAGCAACTGACCACTGATTTTTTTCTCATTTCAAATTTGGGCAGAGAAAAGATGGTCGTTTTCAATGCCACAAAAACTTAGTTCCTCCATCTCTTTCCTCCACATAACCTTCCACAAAACTATGATATCTTCTTCAAAAACACTCGACTCAAATCTTCATCTGTTCTCAATATTCTTGGTGTTTTTTTCTTTCATGATCTTTCTGGGAAAGATCTCATTACTTCTCTTTCTAAAAAAGGCTTCTTAGAGGTTGGATGTTCTGGGCACTTTCAGAATTATATCACGCCACCCAAGTTACTTTCTCTTTAAAGGGGTGTTGTTCACTTCTGTATGATATACACCTCACGCATCTGGGGTAGTTCCACTAACACAATTCTCCTTGACAAGGTGGAGTCTATGGCTTTTCGTCTTTTCAAATCTCCCGCTCTCACTAATTCTCTTCAGTTTCTTTCTGCCCGTTGAATTGCTGCTTCACATTCTCTATACTATAGTTATTACAATGGACACTGCTTTTCTGAACTCTCTCTTCTCATATCTTCTCCATTGAGAAGGGCTTGTGCGACACAAATTTCTAAACAGTCTCATCCTTTCTCTGTCCATCTCTCAGAACCCAAACTTAGCCGCAATGCTCAATCTTACCTGTACTCTACTGGTAAAGTCTGGAACACACTCCCTTGTTCTGTTTCCCAAACTTACTTTGCCTTGCACACTTTCAAGTGTCGTCTATTGAGACACGCAGTTGGTAAAAAAAAGGCCTCTGGCGTAAAGAAATTTCGAAGAGACCTCAAAACGTTCAACCTCTTAAAAGATTGTTTTTAAAACAATTTAAAGTGATGCATCCAAAAAATATCACGAAAAAATTGAAAATCCACGAATATTAGGAACAGACGACGGCCAAAGTTGTGCGATTTTGAAGGTTTTATAAATCAATGGAAGATTATGTCGAGTAGAAATGTGAAGAACTAGGTTTTTGAGGCATTAAAAACAACCAAATTTTTTCTGCCTCAATTACAAATTCGGAAAAAACCAGAGGTTAGTTTCTCAAACATCTAAGTATTTTTCACAATGAAGGGAGTAATGAAGAGTGAAGTCGTCGACATAAGATAGAAAGGTGATGAAGTAATCGAGGGAAAGTCATTAATGAAAGTTTAAAAAGGACTGGAGATCCAGGTCCATGAGAAATATCACTATTAATAGATTTAAAGGATGAATGGTGACCGTTTACAGCAGCTGCTTTAGAACCACAGGAAAGGAAATCAGAGAGAATACCACAGAGAGATTGATAGATTCTGAAGTAAAGAATATTAGGAATCAAACTTTGTGCCAGACTCTACTGAAAACTTTCGACATGTTTCCAATCGCAACAAAATATTCACCGAAATACCGAGGGGCAAAGGTCCAGAAAGTTACCCTTTTTATCACAGGCTGAACGAACGTTCGATTCCAGCAGAGAAGGAAGATAGAAGTAGAATGACCGAGACGAAATAGGTTTACCATGGCAGGATGCAAGCTGAGAAGCCCAAATTTTGAGAACTACAGGAATAATACTATGTTATCATTCGGATTTAACAGTGCACATTCTTAGTGTTAAGCTCAGAAAGAGGAGAAATAGCATCTTTCGAAAAGTAAAAATTTCAGACATAAATAAGTTGGAGGGGTATGGAAGAAGAGGAATAGCTTGAGATCACTTAAAGTGGAAATAGAGACAAAGGTTTAAGAGAAGAATTTAGCTTTCACAGAATGCAAAACTGTAGTTGTGCCGTCAGAAGATATTAGAGTAAGGAAAGAGGAAGAAGCAGAATTAGAGATGGCATTTTTATAAAATGCCAGGAAGGCAGTGACTAAGAGGAACCAGAAAAATATTTCATTTTCTACGAAGAAAATAGTTCATAATGTTACGCAGAATAGAATTTGTATATAGATGTAGTACGAGTTTTTAGAGTTTAAAGACGATGGTAATTCCCGATTCCTGAAGGCAACATCTGCTCGAATAGGAATAGAATAAAACTTTAAGGTAAATTAAGGTTTGACCTTTGGGGTAAAACACTATCTAAAAAAAAGTTGTAATTCTAGTTCGAGTAATTCAAATTTACAGGATTCAGATTCGTGGAATTCAAAAGTACTTGTATTTAAAATATTCAAACTTCTTGATTCAGATTCGGATTTGGATTCGAAAGCTCAGGATTCGTATTCGATTCGGATTGTAGGGTTCTGGATTTGGATTCGGATTCAAGAAATTCCAAAATTATGTGGATTGGAATTCGAAAGTAGCCGGATTCGCCCATCAATTAATATATATATATATATATATATATATATATATATATATATATATATATATATATATATATATATATATATATATATATATATATATATATATATATATATATATATATATATATATATATAATATATATATAAAAAAAAAATAAAAAAAAAATAATTATATATATATATATATATATATATATATATATATATATATATATATATATATATATATATATATATATATATATATATATATATATATATATATATATATATATATATATATATATATATATATATATATATATATATATATGTCGGAAAAAACACTATGGACACGTATTGTGTTTATAGGAATATATAGTCCCAAAGTAAATAAAACAAAAAAAAATTTAAAAACAAAGCTAGACTTTCGACAGGACAACCGCCTTTTATTCTTCAGGCTTATGTTCTTTATTAAAAACAAAAATAATAAAATAGAAAAGGTTTAATTTTTTTCTTTTCTCAAACAGATAGTTGGTTAACAAAAGTAATATTATTACCTAGATTCCTTATGAACAAAGATAATTTTGAAAATTTTTTAAAACATAATTAGAAAAATCATCTAATAAACAACAACTATTATAGCAGTTATGATCATTAACATTTTTAATAAGAAATGATTCTATTAACTGTCTTTTATTAACATCAATTTCAGTTACGATTAAACTCATGTCTTCTATTTCAATCCCATGTTCTTCTGAGGTACGATGTTTGTACAAAGCCGAACTCTCATCTCGAGTGCGAAGAGAATAACTATGTTGGTATTTTCGTCGATACATTTGTAGTTTCTCCTAAGTAAATTTTATTTCAATCTTTGTACGGGATCTTATAAACTCCAGTTTTAATTTGTTTCTATTTCACGAATTTTTGACAATTACAAAATAAATTCATTTGGTATAAATTTCTTAAGGTTTATTGAAGTGACCTGAATGTTTAATTTGAATTTGCTATTGTTACCAAAATTTATGTTGGTATTAATTATATTATCAACATCACCTACAACATCAGTCTCCCTTATCATTTCTTTATCAACATTAATGTTGCCAGTATTACAAGCATTGTAACCAACATTATTATCACCATCATTACCGATAAAGACATCAAATAGACTTAATTTATTCTCTTGTGACCTTAATTTCTTTTTTGGTTCACTTAAAGCTTTAGTTACAAAATATGCAATGTATCCCAAAGCTTTGAAGACAGACTTAATGTGTATGATTTCTTCCTCTAAAACCATAGGACTACAGACTTTTAGTTGCTTCCAGGAAAAACCTTGATGATGCCAAACTTTTCATGAGATTCATGACATGAGAGACAATGTACATAACTCTCTATATGTGTATCTTTTATATTAATTTTAAACGTAATACTTTCTGATAGGTTATTAACATTACAAGCACTTCTAATCAATAAAACATCTGAAAACAGAACTCTGTTATTAGCTTATATCTCTACATTAAATTTAATCTGTGGAACGCATCTATCCAGGGCATATACAATCACAAATAGGTCCACAAAATTGGGAAGAATAGCAAAACGTCATCAACGTATCTGAACCAAATGAAATAAACTCCTAAAATGTTTGGGAGCAACTTTGTTTCGAAAATCTCCATAAAGATGTTGCTCAAAAAAGGAGAGAATGGAGAGCCCATTCTTAGACCAGTGACTTGAGGGATCTCCCTAGAGCATGTTCGTCCTTTTGGGGGGGGAGTAAAATTATTAGTAAACTTTTTCCTTTTTTCATCAGTTTTATTGTAGAATCTATGCCGATTCCAAATCTGTAATCAGTTTTTTAAAATTCCAAGCGGTTCCTGAGAAAAAGACTTTTAAAGTGACACATGTCGAATGACCTTGAAAATGTTAAATGGGCGTATGCCATGCACTTATTTTAGGGTGTGGAGTTTTTAAAATTTGTTTTGAAACATTCTAATAGCAAATGTTCTGCTGATTCCAAATATGTAATTAGTTTTGCATATTTCCAAACGGTTGCCGAGATATGACCACTAAAAAAATTTCAAAGGGGGCGAGCCCCACTAAGAGACTCCAACTTTTGGGGGGAAATATTATTATTTTTTTCAGCAATTTTATAGTAAAATCTATGTTGATTCCAAATCTGTATTTAGTTTTTCATAATTCCGAACGGTTCCTGAGAAAAAGACTTTTCAAGTGACACCTTTCAACGATATTGAAAATGTCGGCAAATCACCCTCAAAGAAAATTTTTTTTATTTTTTAAATTTTTGCATTTTTTTTTTTTTAAACATATTCTTATAGCAAATGTCCTCCGGATTCCAAATATGTAATTAGTTTTTCATAACTCCAAATGGTTGCTGAGATATGACCAGTCAAACATAGAACGTAATTTTACGTATTTACGTTTTTACGTTTATGTTATTTTCACGCAATATCACTTTTTAGAGAAAAAAATTTGCCAAAAAAAAAGTTTCTCCCTTTTTTTTTTTAAATTTTTTGTGTGAACTAGAAACACTTGGCGGAAAGTACCAACGAAGTTTGAACTAGGAAATAACTTCGGATCTATTAAAAATCGAGTAAAATTTTTCAACATTTTGAAAAAAAAAAAAAAAAAAAAATTCAAATGAGTTTTGGCGAATACCAAACTACCTATACCAAAAGCTATCAACTTTGTTAAGCATTTTTTTAAAAGCTACATATGTTTCCAATTCCTCAACGAAAAAAACAGAAATAAATATTAAAAATTATGTATTTTATTAAGGATTTTGTAAAAAAAAAGTCAGAAAAAAAGTGGGGTTCAAA
The DNA here is from genome assembly GCA_009176605.1 of Armadillidium nasatum. Classification (NCBI taxonomy): domain Eukaryota; kingdom Metazoa; phylum Arthropoda; class Malacostraca; order Isopoda; family Armadillidiidae; genus Armadillidium; species Armadillidium nasatum. The sequence goes on from SEYY01001281.1 coordinate 65,778, forward strand.
ACCCTGTTAAAAAAAACTTTCTCATAGCTTTTTCTAAAAAAACAGGAACGATAGAAGAGAGTTTCCTTTTAGATACGTTCTCTATGAAGATCATCTAGACAACTTTTTTTTACGCTTGGACGGTCCCCTTGAACATAAAACTCATTGTTATATATATATATATATATATATATATATATATATATATATATATATATATATATATATATATATATATATATATATATATATATATATATATATATATATATATATATATATATATATATATATATATATATATATATATATATATATATATATATATATATATATATATATATATATATATATATATATATATATATATATATATATATATATATATATATATATATATATATATATATATATATATATATATATATATATATATATATATATATATATATATTATATATATATATATATATATATATAGTCGGAAAAAACACTATGGACACGTATTGTGTTTACATGAATACATAGCCCCACAGGAAATAAAACACAGAAAAAAATTAAAATAAAAAAAAATCAAAGCTAGGCTTTCGACAGGACAATGCCAGGAATGTAACTGATACAAGCATAAATCTATCAGTTGTAAAACCACATCAGAACTAACAGATAAAACGAAATCGGAATTACTTAATTACTCTTTTAATGATTTTACAAATTAAGTTTAAAAATTTTTTTTGAAAATTATCTTTGTTCATAAAGAATCTGGATAACAATATTACTTGATTAACCAACTATCTGTTTGAAAATTTCTTATATTTTTCCTATTTTATTAAATTTTTTTTGTAATACAGAACGTAAGCCTGAAAGAGGAAAGGTGGTTGTCCTTTCGAAATCTTTGTATCAGTTTTAATTTTTTTTCATATTTTTTTTGGTTTGTTTCTTATCTTCAAATAGGTTATTATTATTATTATTATTATTATTATTATTATTATTATTATTATTATTATTATTATTATTATATGATTGTCTATCGTTTTTGTTATTATTATTATTATTATTATTATTATTATTATTATTATTATTAATCATCACCCTTGTCCTATTACTTGTCATTCATTTCTTTCGTGTTTTTGCCGATGATATTATATTTTTATTATAATAAACTTTTTTATTTTGTTTTTTTATTTTAAAAATTTTTTACAGCTTCTTGATAATGGCATCTTAATATCGAAACGTAAAAAGTCATGTAATTATTGATTGAATATATTTTTGCTCTTTTATAATGCTGCAATTTAATGTAATTCAATATAACATTCTTTTGATATCCTATTTTTAATAAAAAATAAAGCTTAAAAAGAAGCAACTCCATATATATATATATATATATATATATATATATATATATATATATATATATATATATATATATATATATATATATATATATATATATATATATATATATATATATATATATATATATAAAAAGTACCTTAAATAAATTCAGATTTTGTATTTTGTGAAAATCCTATTAGGGAAGGATTTTTTTACCAAATATTTCTTCCAATTGCAATATTATTTAAAAAATAAAAACGAAATCTTTTCGGCATCAATATATCTTGTGTTTGGTGTAAATAAAATTTTCTCAGTTCACAGCACACACACAAACACACACGCAAGCATATATATATATATATATATATATATATATATATATATATATATATATATATATATATATATATATATATATATATATATATATATATATATATATATATATATGATGAGAGAGAGAGAGAGAGAGAGAGAGAGAGAGAGAAGATGGTTGTGATGGAGATGGCGGAGGTGAGGATGTGAGGAGAGGAGATGGTAAGAGATTTAAGGGATGGATTTATGTTGGTGCAAAAGGGCGTAGAAGCGGTTGTCAGGAGGTATTCCGTAGGCATAATTCTGGGAAAGAGAGAGGCGCCGTTTCTACAGGAGGTTAGAGGCACAAATGAAAGATTAATAGATGTAGGTTTTGAAGATCAAAGGAAAGAAGTATCGAATATACCAAGTATGCAGACCGCAACAGGGACATGATGAGGAGGAAAAGAAATTATTTATGGAGAGATTGGATGAACAGATAGAGAGGGGAGAAGAAGGGGAGATACTTTTGCTGATGAGCGATATTAATGCAAGAGTGGGCAGGAGGCAAAATGAAGTGGAAACAGTGTTGGTGTCATTTGGAGAGGAGGTGAGAAATAGAGAAGGGGAGGTGTTGCTGGATTTCTGAATGAGAAACGATCTAAAAATAATCAATGTTTTCTTTCACATGAGAGATTTACACAAGTGCACGAGAAACAAATGAAACAGTAACACAGGAGAATTCGATCAAAGGTCAGTAATAGATTATTTCATAGTGTCGGATAGTAGAATGATACAAGACGTAAAAGTAATACCAGGTGTTTCACTGGACTCTGACCACAGTGAAATGAAAGCATCGAGGATTCAAAGAAAAGAAAAAAGAGGAGTGATCAGAGTAAACTTGTTGAAAGATCAGGAGAGGGAAAGAGAATATAAACTAAAAATGGCAATTTATCTGAGTAATGCCCGAGAAGGTGAAAAAGAATTAATAATAATTGTCAAACAAAATTTTCTGTGTACCCTCATCATAGCCAGCCCGTTTAACCCGTCCTCTCCCATAGTGCTTTGTAACCAAGTCTTGATCCTGAAAGAGCACTTTACTTTACTGGTGGTGCATTACTGCTGAGTGAGTAGTAACAACAGAACCTTTTTTGTTGCAGGAAAGAAAACTTGTCACCTTTAAGACTTGGGAGACGACAAGATCTTTTAGTTCTTCACTACTCAGTTTCTTTTCCTTTCAAATTTTGTATCAAAGTTCCAACTCTGCTTCTAGGCTATCTAAATGGCAAAGGCTGTAAAATGAAACTGCATTTTCCTTTAACTCGTATTTTCATGGGAGGGTCCAATTTGAAAAAAAAGTTTTATTTTAGTCTTTGACAGATTTTTGTAAAATCTGCAGAGTACATGCACTGAAAAAAAGTCGATTTCTTGCGTTTTTCTGTGTCTGTTTGAATGTTACTTGGAACATTTTCCCCCCCCCTCCCCCTCAAAAAAAAAAATATGAATAGCGGGGTCAAAACACGGATCAAAATGACCTGAAAATTTTATTGTATATTCTCAGTCTCAATTGCAAGAAACGCTATGTGGCGATTTTTGATATCTGCTTTTGAAAAAAGTTATATGTACTGGATTTTTTTTGTTTTTCTTAAAAAAAATTAAAAATTTACCCTTCACTACAAAACAAATAAAAAAATTACATGTAAAGTTTTTTTATTTTTGGCAGATATTTAGAGGAGGTACAGAGCTACAACTTTCTCTCAATACATTATTCAATGCTATTGGATCTTTTTGAGATATGGCCTCTCAAACTTTGGAAATTTTGAAATTTCTTTGAAAATTGGCCAAATTTGAGAGCTATATCTCAAAAATAATAAATAGCACTGAATAAGGTATTGAGAGAAATTTGTAGCTTTGTATCTCCTCTATACATTCTGAGAAAATGAAAAAAGTTGTAGATATAGTTTTTTTCAATTTATTTTTGTCCGTAATGGTAAATTTTCAAAAATTAAAAAAAAAATAAATAAAGTCGACAGTTGTTTAGAAAAGGGCATCTAACTTTTCTCCTGTAAAGTAGATATCAAAAGTCTGATATTAAAATAATTAAATAATTTATGTTTAAAGACTCCATGGATGGTTGTTCAGTCTTATGTTATGCTTAAATACACTATTTCTTTCCGAATAATTATACTTATTACATGTATGTCTGTTGTTATATATGTACGCATGGGTTCATGATAATTTCTACTCTCATTATTATTTTGTCATCATCCTCTCAGCCAATCAAATGATTCCATCATTCTCTCAACCAATGAGATGTGGCAAAAATGTGAATGACTATTTTTAGAGGCCTGCTTTAATTTATGAGAGTAAAATTTTAGGTTATGGATAAGGTCGTTAGTGAAAGAAAATCTTATTGAGCTATCAAAGTAATTCTTGTTTTATGAATTAGATCAACAAAATATGATTTCAGTTATATGATTCTATATCGAAATATTTTTTTAATTTGTTACTGCGTAAGAGCAGGTATTTGAGAATATATAATTAACATGCTAAGAAAAGTAATGTACACAGGAAGTTATGTAATTATAATAATCTATCTTAAGTATATAATCTCCTTACACATCCTTAAGCTCTGTGTACAAGTAACAACCATCTTTATGAAAACTAGTTTTAAACATCCAGAGTAATATGCATGAATGTTAGAAAATAGTTAGAATGTGTACGTAAATTAGACTTCAAATGCAAACTTATTTTTCGAGTCAATGTATGCACCGTGATAATCACATTAATGTTCAGTATTTGTAAAAAGTTGTGCAAAAGCAGTTAGTTCCTTATAAAATTTCTAAGAGATATTAGGTTTTGCCTTGAATTTGTTCATACGTTAAAAGTTAGACGATGTACGATGCATTAAGGTATAAGTTAAAGATCATAGTATATAAATGTAGACAAAGTTATGAAAGTTATGTGTCAGAAAGATTACGTTGGAACTTTTTATCCTATTAAAGTGTTAAAGTTGGAAGATGTGAGAAGGATTAAGAAATATGTTGGAGAACGCAATGTGAAAATGTAAATTAAAGTTCTGAAAATTATATAATAAAGAGATTTGGGCTTTCCTTTGGTCTTTCATTAATTTAAATTTAAATTATTTATATATATATATATATATATATATATATATATATATATATATATATATATATATATATATATATATATATATATATATATATATATATATATATATATATATATATATATATATAATTGATGAAACTGCAGCATTAAACGAAAGGCAGGAAGCGGGCGTCCCGTTTAATGCTTACAGTTTCATCAATATTCTTTAGCTGAGGGTCCAAACCCCCTAAGGTCCATCCTTTGTGAGGGAATTCATGTAATAATTTCATTCTGCCATACTTCTTCTCCATTCGATAATGTTTAATGAGAATTTTATCTCCTTCGGTAAAAGACATTATCTCAAGGATATAAATTTCTGAAATAAAACAATAGAAATTAAGCTTTTTATACACGTTGAGAAAAAATTTACAAAAAATCAACAAATAAAGGTAGAATTTTTAAAATTTCCTCAAACATAAATAAACCATCAATTATGCTTTTTCTTAATTTTGAACTACCTACGTTTGATAATTATTGAGTTATTGATAATTTTAAAATACATGTTTTTTTTTTGGACCACCGTATATATATATATATATATATATATATATATATATATATATATATATATATATATATATATATATATATATATATATATATATATATATATATATATATATATATATATATATATATATATATATATATATATATATATATATATATATATATATATATATATCACTTTATATATATATATATATATTAGGGATAGAGCGATACCAAAATTTTTACCGATACCGATACCGATACAATACCTAAAAATTACCAGATACCGATACCGATACCGGTATCGGTATCGGAAAATATGCCGATACTACTACCGATACCGATACTTTACTCTTATCCAAAAATTTTGCCGATACCGATACCGATACTGAAAAGGCCGATACCGATACCGATACCGATACCGGTATCGGAAAATATGCCGATACTTGCCGATACCGATACCGATACCGATACTTCACTCCATCCCTAATATATATATATATATATATATATATATATATATATATATATATATATATATTTTTTTTTTTTTTTTTTTTTTTCCTTTTCCTTTTTATTCAAACCATAGTTTCGAATGTTTCTTCCCATGTAACCTAATTCTTTAACACCATTTTGCCTCCCACTCACATCTTACTTTCTCGAATGTCCATTATAAGTGACTCCTATACATCATCAACCCTTCAACTTTATATCATCAACCCGTCAACTTTCTCTTTTTTTTCCCTGATAGGTTCATTTAAAAGCCTATAATGCTTTACAACTCCTTAAAAGATGTTCTATCCATTTCAAATTTTATTATTTTCATTTATTTATTTTTTATTTTTTGCTTTAATTTTACTCTATTCATATACATTGGAATTACGTTTTGAAATCTAGCTCATAATCCTTCTAAGAAACTTATTAATAAAGACTTTATTTTTTTGCTAACTGATTTCGAAATCTGCCATGTATCATATCCAATATTGATGGGGGAATAAGAATCCATATGAACCCAATTTTGGATTTCTCGAATCAGAATCAGAATCCAAATCCAGAACCCTCGAATCCTAATCAAATCTGAGTTTAGTTGATTTTGGAATTTCTCGAATACCAATACGAATCCGAATCCATGAAAAACTCAGTAAATCCGGATTCGAATTCACCCATCACTGATATATATATATATATATATATATATATATATATATATATATATATATATATATATATATATATATATATATATATATATATATATATATATATATATATATATATATATATATATATATATATATATATATATATATATATATATAAATATATATATCCTCCGGTGGGCAAAGGACGGAGGAAAACCAAATTCCACCGGACCTCGAAAAATCCTATCTTGACCGAAGGAGGCTAACATGTCCACATACACGGCGTTTGAAAGTATGCAAGTCAAAGGAAGTGGGGAAAACAGATAAAGGGAGTTTGTTCTAGACTTTTTACCAGTAGAGTATATGTAAGATTCAGCATTGCGGTTAAGTCTGGTTTGGGAGAGTTGGACATAGAAAGGATGTAGAAAGGTGTGTCGCACGAGCTCTTCTCAAAGGAGGAGAAATGCAACGAGAGAGTTCAGAAGATCAGTGTCCGTTGTAAGAGCGATAGTAAAGAGAGAGGGACGTAGCAATTCGAAGGGAAGAAAAAGATTGGTGAGAGTTAGTAAGAGTAGGAGAGTTGATAAGACGAAAAGCACTAGACTCCACCTTCTCAAGGAGAGCTGTATGGGTGGAACCACCCCAGATGTGTGAAACATGCTCCATACAGGGACGAACAACACCCCTATACAGAGCAAGCAACTGGGGTGGCGTGAAGTAATTTTGAAGGCGCGTCAGAACACCCAAATCTTAGAAGCTTGTTTAGAAAGAGAAGTAATGTGATCCTTCCAAGAAAGATTACGAAAGAGGAATACGCCAAAAATATTAAGAAGAGATGAAGGTTTGAGTTGTGTGTTTTCAAAGAAGACGTCACAGCTGTGTGGAAGATGGTGTCGAGTGGAGAGATGGAGCAACTATGTTTTTGAGGCATCGAAAATAACCATGTTTTCTCTGCCCCAATATTGAAATACGTGAAAGATCAGAGGTTAGTTGCTTCAAGGCTACCATTCTCGAGTCTATCAACTGCTGTTGGGTGAGGCGTTTTTCAAGTGGGAATTAGTTATGAAGGATGGAGTCATCAGAATAGGAGTAGATGGGAGATGAGGTAATTTAAAGAAGGTCATTAACAAAAAACTGAAAAAGTGTTTTGGATAGGACAGAACCCTGAGGAACAGCACTATTAATAGATTTAAAGGAAGAACGGTGGCCGTCTACAACAGCAGCTATTGAACGACCAGAAAGGAAATTAGAGAGAAGATCACAAAGAGAAGAACAGATACCGAAAGAGGGAAGTTTAGAATTCAAAGCATTATGCCAGACTCTATCGAAGGCTTTTGATATGTCCAGCACGAGAGCAAAGGATTGAACGAAATGCCGAAGAGCGGAGGACCAAGAGCCAGAGAGAGAATGGAAAGAAGATCACCAGTAGAGCGTTTCTTACGAAAGCCATACTGGTGATCAGAGATTAGATTAGAAGTATTGAGATGTTTCTGTTAAGGATACATTTGAAAACTTTGGAGAGAACGGAGGTCAAAGAAATTTGACGGTAGTTGGAGGGTTAAGAGGGGTACTCCTTCTTCGGCCCAGGCTGAATGAGAGAACGTTTCCAGCAAGAAGGGATGGTTGAAATAGAGAAAAAAGATGAAATAGTTTACCAAAGCAAGATGAAAGCTCAGAAGCACAAGTTTTGAGAACCACAGGGGAAATACCATTGGGACCATACGCCTTCTGAGTATTAAGGTCAGAGAGAGCTGAAATAACATTTTTAGAAGAACTCCTAATTTTAGGCATAAATGAGTTGGATGGGGTTGAAAGAGGAGGAATAGCTCCGGAATCGCCTAATGTTGAATTAGAGGCAAAAGTTTGAGCGAAGAGTACAGCTTTAGAAGAAGATAAAACAACAGTTGTGCCGTCGGAAGATAAATAGACCGTGCATCAGGACAAGCCGGCTGCATAGTATAGGTGGCCTCCATCACTGGAGGCCACCAATTTCAAAGTCCTGATATGGGAAAGGGTGGATGAGAGGCAATTTTTGGAAGCCGTCCCCCGGGGCTTCTCCGAGGCTACTGTTGGAGACACCTTTATTAATTTTTTTTTATTTTAAGGGTGTAGTCTGCATTAGTTTTTTTATATGAGTAATGGAGAGCCTACTCGGTGTAGAAAAAGGTGAGCGCGGAAAGGAGCGAACCATTGGGCACCGGAATGAGATGGGAAGTACCCTTAACATCCCATATACCCAATAGGGAGTAATCTCATCACCTCGGGAGCGCTATTTCCCTCTCCTATACATATATATATATATATATATATATATATATATATATATATATATATATATATATATATATATATATATATATATATATATATATATATATATATATATATATATATATATATATATATATATATATATATATATATATATATATATATATATATATATATATATATATATATATATATATATATATATATATATATATATATATATATATATATATATATTATATATATATATATATATATATATATATATATATATATATATATATATATATATATATATATATATATATATATATATATATATATATATAGGGTGGTTAAATTGTATGGGCCGATGTTGAATGTGAACCACACCTAAACGTCAAGTTTTTTTACTGCATTTCATTTGACTTTTTTCAATTTCAGACTTACTCAATTTGAACCATGGAAAGATACACAATGGAGCAACGTGTTAAAGTTATTCAGGCTTATTATGAAAATGGGCGTTCAAATCAAAATGCATATCGTGCACTTCGTGATTTTTTTGGTCAATTTAATCGTCCAAATGTGCGTACAATCGGAAAAATCGTGAAAAAATTTGAGCAAACCGGGTCTGTAGGAGATTTGAAAAGACCAGTGCATGCTCGTACAGCTCGTACTGCAGAAAATATTGCTGCTGTTCGCGATAGTGTGGCTGAGGAGCCATCCACTTCAACTCGTCGTCGTGCCCAACAATTGCACCTCTCACGCTCGTCGTTGATGAACATTATGCATAAAGACTTGCATTTAAACGCTTACAAAGTGCAATTGACTCAAGAACTAAAGCCTCTTGACCATACAAAACGTCGTCAATGGTCAGAATGGTGGCAAGAAATGGCAACAGTGGATGATCAATTTTCGAGGAAAATCATCTTCAGTGATGAGGCACATTTTCACCTCAGTGGATTCGTCAATAAGCAGAATTGCCGCATTTGGGCGAATGCTAATCCAAGAGTGATTGTCGAAAAACCAATGCACCCACAAAGAGTGACTGTTTGGTGTGGTTTATGGGCTGGCGGCATCATCGGGCCGTATTTTTTCCAAAATGAGGCCGGTCAGGCAGTTACTGTGAATGGTGTTCGCTATCGTGAGATGATAACGAACTTTTTATGGCACGAATTGGAAGGTATGGATGTGGACGATATGTGGTTTCAACAGGACGGTGCCACTTGCCACACAGCTAACGAAACAATGGCTATTTTGCGCGACAAATTCAATGGCCGTGTTATCTCACGTGGTGGCGATGTCAATTGGCCGCCAAGATCATGTGATTTGACACCGTTGGACTTCTTTCTTTGGGGTTATTTGAAAGAAAAGGTGTACGTCGATAAGCCAGCAACAATTCAAGAGCTAAAGGATGAGATAATTCGGCACATTAACGGCATAGAACCCCAATTATGCCTCAGCGTCATCGAAAATTTGGACCATCGGATGGAGGTGTGCCGCCGAGGTCGCGGCGGCCATTTGGCCGATATTTTGTTCCACACATAATTGAACCATACCATATTATCATAATAAAAAGAAATGACAATAAATTCCTAAGTAATTTGTGTTTTATTCAAAATCAACATCGGCCCTTAAAATTTAACCACCCTTTATATATATCCTTTCGTGTCAAAGGCCATAGAGTTGGAAAATTGATATGAGTACATGGAACTCCTCATGCTGCAAGGAAGAGGCTATGGTGGTGGAAAGGGAAAGGACAAATACCTCAAGCACCTGCTAATAAAAGACCTATATAAAAGAGATTGTGTGCCAAAGTCAGGTGGCAGATACAGAGGGTCAGGACAGTTTGAAAGTAGAGGAGAGTTTTTAGTTTTTTCACCTTAAACTCAACCCTGTTCAAAAGTCAGGCAGAGGTAGAGAAGCTCCTTCTCCCCCTCAACCACCTCCCAAATGAGAAATAAATACTTTAAGCATGGTGGATCAGACCCTTATATAATGGGAGTGATTGTTCGAAAGAAAAATTGCTCCGAACTTGATTAGAACTCTTATCTTCTTTGAAGCCGCCCTTGTAACCGTTGTTATATGAGGTTTCTAAGAGACTCTACTGCTTATGTTCAGACCAACAATATTGTTGATGTTCATAGGTGAGACGGGAGAATCGTTGGAGGACATAGGAAAGTTGGGAGGTGGTTTTGGAAGAGAGATTTGAAAATGTTGAGTTTTTAAAGAGTTGAATTTAACCAGGTTGAAGTAGTGACCCCACCCCCGGAAATCCAATCAAGAGCGGCAAGATTGCAACTCTAAATGCAAAAGACAAATTAGATTTGAAACGAGTAGAAAAATGGAGAGTTGAGTCATCGACATAAGAATGAATGAATTTAGAAGTGTTACCGAGAAGATAGCTATTTAAAAGTAAGAGTAAAGTTGGAGTTAAAACAGACCCTTGAGTAACACCATAATTATCAGGAAAAGTGAAAGAGATCGCTTCGTCAACAAATGCTGATATGGAACAATCTCAGAGTAAACTAAACATGAGTATGTAAAGAGAATGAAGAATTTCAAAGGAATTGAGCTTGCAGAAGAGAGTAATGACACTTGCCAGAAACTGTCTAAAAGGTATGAGATTCCAGACAAATCTTTGAAATGAAAGTTGAGGTGAGTTTCAAAGATTTTTGACAGAATATATGTGAGAACTGTTGGACTAAAAGTTAGTAGGGTTAGAACGGCTACCTTTCTTTGTAATCGACTGAGCATATGCGCTCTTCAAGCACAGTGGAAAAGTATTAGTATTTAGGCATAAAGAGTAGAGTGGAACAAGGATAGCCTCTAGTTCATACGTACACTCCCTCAAAATTCGAGGAGTGATGCCACCCATAGATCTCAGGATCTCAGGCATCCGATCACGTGTGTCTACAGGTAGAAACATTGAACACATGAAAGGAGAAGTAAGATGAGAGATGATAGAATCGTCCAGTGTAGAATTAATTGAAGAAATGAAGTTGAAGAGATTAGCCTTTTCAAAAAGGAGGGTTAGATGCAGTCCTGTCAAAGCGAATAATACCGGAAAGGCAAATGCACAGAAGTTATTTGAGATGCTTTTGTTAAGAGGCCAGAAATTTTTATCAATAGGAGATAAAAGGTTACTTAAATTTTGACATTAAAATAAATGAAAGGATTCGAATCCGGAACCTTAGAATCGGAATCGAATCCGAATCCAAATAAGTTTTGAATTTCTCAAATCCGAATCCGAATCCGAGTCTAATTCGAATCCACTTAATTTTTGGATTTCTCGAAACCGAATCAGAATCAGAATCAGAATGCAGGATCTTTGAATCCGAATCAAATCTGAATCCAGCAAAATTGGCAATTTTAGAATCCGAATCCAAATTCGGTTTAGGATTCACCCATCACTGACACTCAAATAATTACAACAGGTTTTACATTTCAAATAATAATCAAATTAGTTCTCCAAGATTCTAAAATAATCAATATTTTGAGCGTTGGTAACTTTTCTTCTAACTTATTTTTCCATTTACATCTATCTCTTTTAGTCATTTAGTCATTGATTACAACATTTCGTAGTCAAATAAACTCATCCTCCTTCCTCTTGCCTTCCATGTTAAGTACATATTCTGTAACCAAATCATCGTCACCATCTTTCTGTAACAGTTATCGTCAATTCTACCATCTAAGCCTCTTTAGTTATGATTACTATCATTGCTATCATTGTTCTAATATTTGATATCATTTGTGCAAAAAAAAGAATGAATGCATCGTCCACGTAAACTAAATCTTCAATTCTAAGCCTTTTGTGAAAGGCTTTATATATATATATATATATATATATATATATATATATATATATATATATATATATATATATATATATATATATATATATATATATATATATATATATATAAGTGCGAGCTGAAAAATAACCCCTGTTGATGTGTTGCTAAGCAACAGAAATAGGTATAAACATGTTGAAGCCTGCGTTCGAAAGATTGAAGCTTCTGGAATAGATTTGATACGCGAACAAAATAGTTATTTGAATTCATTGTTGTGCAGTGATAGAAAAATGGAAACTAATAGTGACACTTTGTTGAAGCAACGAACATTCATTGAATTTTTGCGTGCCGAAAGTGTACAGAATGTGACTCGAGATGTATGGAACGGACACTGTAGATGTTAGTAACGTTCGTCAATGGGTCCGTAAAGCTACTCTTTCCAATAAAGACGAAATGTCGATTCATGATGCTCTGAGAAGTGGACGCCCCAATAAATATAAATATATATATATTATATATATATATATATATATATATATATATATATATATATATATATATATATATATATATATATATATATATATATATATATATATATATATATATATATATATATATATATATATATATATATATATATATATATAATATATATAGAATATATATATATATATATATATATATATATATATATATATATATATATATATATATATATATATATATATATATATATATATATATATATATATATATATATATATATATATATATATATATATATCGTCACTAATTCAATTTTCTTCCCTTATCCGTGAGTCATTTTTAAAACTGTCTAACTTTAGCGAAAAGATGACAGGCTCATGAAGTATCCCTTTTCACGCTTTTTGAATCATCATCGCATATAATTTATGACCGAATCCTTCACCAAAATTATGATCTTACCAGGAGGACCAAAACTTTGCAAGGCATCTCACATAATAAATTATCACAAGAATCACCAAAAAACATTGTACTGAACGGTGTTAAGATGCTTATATGACATTGGTAAATTTGAAAATGGTATTTCCAAAGCTCGCAAATGTCATGTAAGCATCTAAACACCGTTCAATTTGTTTATTTAATTAATGGTAATTCTAATGATATTCATTTGATCAGTACTTAACTTTCTTCTTTAAACCGGAATTACCCCAAACCTTCGACAGGGAAAATAAATAGTCGACAGGTCAAAAAACTGACACGCCATTAAAAAATTTTTGTCACTATTCCAAAACCTCGACAACTTGTTTTGGTAATCCCAAAGGGCCTACAACATTTTTTTTGCAACTTGTCCAAATTGTCGACACAATAAATCGAAACCACTTAATTGATAGATATATATCATCGCTACTCATAGGTTGGGGGTACTGGGGGCAGAGCCCCGTAGATAAATGTTCGTGTGCCCTGTATTTGCTAAAATAATATGTTTAAAACTAAAATAAAAAAATATATTTATTATTATTATAATAATAAATTTTTTTTTAAAAAATATGTTTACATATCGATTGAATCGATATAAAAAAACGATGTTGGTCAAACAGTCGACCCAATTTTTTAACGTATGACCAAATCCTAGACAGTTCAAACTGAAAAGAAAAGTGATAGACAGATTTTTTTTTAAAAGTGTCGATAGTTTGACCTGTCGACACTTTTGAAAAAAAATCTGTTTATTTGGGAATAGATTCCTTTAAACCAACATTGTCCCCTTCTCATTTGGACACTTTGTCAAATTCTCACTCTTTGGTGGTTTGATAATGACTCTCTGTTCTTTTGAGAAATTTTAACTCTCGAATAATCTTCACAGTCAATCTTGCAGGGTTTCTGCTTTCCATCCAAACCTACGGCCTTTCCTCTTTTTTATTAAATGATTAATTCTGATTTAATTCTGATCAATATGAGGCACTATATTTAAAAAGGTTTTATTGTTCATTCTCTTCGATTTTATTATGCAGAAATTCTTCAGAGTGTTGAGTTGTCTTTTTATTATTACTCTCTGTTTAACTCCTCTGCTTACTCTTCTCATTTCTTTAAACCTAGAACACTAACTTGTGGTAAATTTCACCCTTGAGGGAGGAAAAGTTAGGTCAAGTGATTCCCGAAAAGTGTGGTATGATATATATCATAGCTCAGGTGGGGGTTTTACTTATTTCACACTTGGGGAGATTTCCCCCCGATATTTGTATTAATGATGGATGTTTTATAAGCTATAGCTACTTCGTAGAAGTTTCTATTTTTTATTTATTTTTTGCAGGTAAGGTCCTGAGTTTTATAAAAAAAATAAATAATAATAATAATAATAATAATAATAATAATAATAATAATAATAATAATAATAATAATAATAATAACATAATAATAATAATAATAATAATAATAATAATATAATAATAATAATAATAATAATAATAATAATAATAATGATAATAATAATAATAATAATAATAATAATAATAATAATAATAATAATAATAATAATAATAATAATAATAATAATAATAATAATAATAATAATAATAATAATAATAATAATAATAATAATAATGGTAAAGAGGACTTTTTCTTATTACGATTTGGGATCTGTGTTAAGCAAAATATGAATCTTCAGAAAGTGAGTGTGAGAATGCTCTTGGATATAAATTAATGTATGATGAAGATCAAACGAAGATTGCATTCAATTACCATCATCAGTTGAAGAAATGACATTGACAATGATTGCCACTCCTACTAGCCTGTCTACTGCTAACACTCGTCCTTCTGCTGTTACTTCTCTTACTGCTGTTAGTCAAATACAAAGAGGACGCTGTTAAAGTGGAAAGTACGTTCTTTTGATCGTCGATTTTCACAGAAACTTTACGTTTTAGTTGGAATTGACATCCTTATACACCTTTTTCTACAAGATCAGCAGCACATAATATTATTTCTATTTTACCCAAAGCTCACACAGCAAGCACAAAGCTCAAGCAACCCAGAGTAATACTTTAGGCTGCTTTTTAATTAAGGATTAAGTTATACCAGAAATAGTTGAAAGGACTTTCAAAATAATTCTGAGAGGGGCTACAAAATATGATAGAAAAGAAGAACAATGTACCAAACAAACCATGCTGAGGGTCTTCACATTTGTGGGAGGTGGGTTGATATTTAGTTGTGTTTAAAGGACGACTACCTCCCCTTTAGAAATGCGTGGAGCCCTATCACCAGAGCAGATGATAAATAGTTTCCTAATACTTGCCATTAAAAATGATTGATAGTTTTGATGACTCAAGACACTCGAGAGGGTAGAAAACAGAACGACAAGTTTGCAGAAATTAGGATTATATATATATATATATTATATATATATATATATATATATATATATATATATATATATATATATATATATATATATATATATATATATATATATATATATATATATATATGGACCGACCGGGGCCGGGGTTGGCCTAAAATTTGTAAAGAGGTCAAAAAGCACTGAAATTTTACTTTAAAAAAATTAGATATATATTTAATTGAGGTTTATTTAATTATAAGAAAGGCGTAGAATAGCCAACATTCATTTATATTAATGATTATAGCATTTTCTCCGAAAAAAATTCAGAAAATTACGGATTTTGAATAATAAAAAGTACAAAAATTAAAAAAAAAATTTTTTTTTTTTTATTCATAATAGTGATTTAACAGCTTTACATAGGTAAGACACTAATGTAAAGTTTGAAAAAGTGTAAGATATAAAATTATCAATATAACCTGTATTTATACATTATCAAACTTGCATCAATTAGCTACATTATTTCAAAATTTATTATTTTGTTTATACTTTCAGTCAATATGATAAAAGATCAGCTTCAGCAGTATGGGAGTACTTTACAATGTTTCAGGATAGGCTCGAAATAGCTAAATGTAGCATCTGCAGTAAGAAAATTAGAAGAGGACCTCCGGGTGCTACAAGTAAAAAATTGTCAACTAAATCTTATGGGGTATCAAAAATCAAAACACAAAGATGAAGATTCCCTAGCAGAAAAAGAGCTACCAAAAAAAACAGAAAAAAAGAGAAAATTTTAAAAAAGCAAGAAGAATAATCTTAATTTTCTAATATTTTTTGAAATTTTTTTTTTTATTATTTGACTGATTGAGCTGAAATTTTCAGGGTATATGCATTTTTTTTACAAACTTCTGAGTTGTATTCGAGCATTTTTCTGAGTCTATAACGGTTTGAAAGCTATTTGGACCCAAAGTTGAAAAAAATGAATAGCGTGGTTAAACCACTGGTCCACATGAGCTGAAAATTTAACTGAATCATCTTGGCCCCTATTTCTTGCATTGCTGAGAAATGGTTTTTGATATCATGTCTAGAAAAAAAGTTACAAGCACTTGAATATTTTTTTTGTGCAAAAATCGTACCATTTTTAAAAAAAATTATTTAAAAAATAAAACGCTACCTACTAATTTCTTAATTTTTGGATATTGTTTTGAGGAGGAACAGGGCAACATTATATATATATATATATATATATATATATATATATATATATATATATATATATATATATATATATATATATATATATATATATATATATATATATATATATATATATATATATATATATATATATATATATATATATATATATATATATATATATATATATATATATATATATATATATATATATATATATATTATATATATATATATATATATATATATATATATATATATAAGTTGATTCAAAATTAATATTTAAACTATCAAGAGGAGCAATAATTTTTTCGAAAGAGGTCTTTTAGTAATTTTAAATCAAAATCATCTGTGGAGCAACAAAATTTCGAAAGAGGTTTTTAAGTAATTTTAAATCAAACATTAAAGCAATAAAATTTTCATTGAAACTTCTAGATAACTTCTGTTGAAAAGGATTGGGATTTCGATGCAGTCAGGACAAATGAGGAATAATTCTTCGCCTGGTTGTAGAGGCTGGGAACCTTTTAAACCAGTTTTTTTTTCTTCCCATACCTGCAGGATATGAAGTTTCTGCAGCCGACACCACCCTGCATCTTGCGGGAATGGTGTAGTATATAAAAAAAAACAATATATATATATATATATATATATATATATATATATATATATATATATATATATATATATATATATATATATATATATATATATATATATATTATATATATATATATATATATATATATATATATATAATATTATATTATATATATATATATCTATATATATATATATATATATATATATATATATATCTGATGTTATTTGCTCTCTTGTCAGTCTTCTGAATTCTGCTAAGCTCTTTGGCAACTTTTCTGTTGAAAATTCAATTTAAAATGTCAACTTTCCCTACTTTGATCTTAAATACTGCTTCTTCCTCTACCCTTTTGCCCTTTCTGGCATTTTGCAAAAAATGTCAACTAACTGCTTCTTCCTTTACCCTCTTCTAGTTTATTCTGATACCACAACTGTTTACTTTCTACTAGCTCTGAACTCTGAACTCATATTTTTGCCTCTAACTCTACCTTAGCTCCTCTATAAACCCACCAAAAAAAATGTTATAGTTGTAGTTTTTTGTTTTAATTTTTTTTGTCCAAAAAGATGGATTAAGAAAAAAAAATTGAAAGTTATTCAGTTTTGGGCTTATAATATTTTTTCTATAACTCTGGGAACAAAAGTCTGTTACAAGTTTTGTTGCCAATAGAATTCTAAATATACATTACAAATTTCAGGAAATTCCAAAAAGTGGTTTGGCCCCGCCATTCATTTGAAAATTGTCAAATTTCCAAAAAGAAAAAAAAACTTTTTAATAGTTATAGACTCAGAAAAGCGCTAGAAATAGACTTTTTTCCACTGGGGGAAAAAAGCTATATACACTGAAAATTTCAGGAGAATCGGCTGAAAATTTAAAAAAAAAAAAAAAAAATTAAATTTGATTGTCCCCTCAAGTATAATTTCCCATTTTAACCCCGGCCGGCAAACCCCGGTTTTCCCAGATTTTTAGCCGGGGCCGGGGCCGTAAAAATGGCCGATCAGTTCATATATATATATATATATATATATATATATATATATATATATATATATATATATATATATATATATATATATATATATATATATATATATATAATTCACACAAAAATCCATAGTTGGTGTTGTGTAGAATATTGTGTTCTGTGAGTATTAGCAGTTGGTAGGCCAATAGAAGTGGCAGAAGAATTCGATTTCGTATGTAAAGCATCTGACCATAGATTGTATCCAATGAATATCGAGTTACCGCAGCGATTTCGAAAAGTTTTTGAAAACTGTACTACGATGCTTTCAGTTTTGGGAAAGCGTAGTGGAGAAGCAGGAGTCTCCTGTACACTGTATAATGGTGACATTGTTGTCAATGATTTCTTGCCTGAAGAAATCTTTAACTCTTATTATTTGTTAATTTCGTCACAACAGAGTTGACTCTGTGTTGCTTTTCTAACCCAGAAGCATTCCAGCATGGGTCCCAAGCACCCTTCTGCATATATATATATATATATATATATATATATATATATATATATATATATATATATATATATATATATATATATATATATATAAAAAAAAAAAAAAAAAAAAAAAAAAAAAAAAAAAAAAAAAAAAAAAAAAAAAAAAAAAATTAAAAAAAAAAAAAGTAAGACACTAAAAACACAAGAATATTAAGTAAAATAATGTTAATTATAGATTAAAATTCGCGAGCTTTCAATGTCAATCATCCGGAGATCCTCCTCAAGCTAGACTAATGAACAAGAGTTAAAAGGAAAGCAAGTTAAGCGATATAAAGGACGAAAGTTCGTATTTAAGGATGTTATGAATGAAAAGCGCACATTAAAAATAACAAACATACAGACGAACACACCAGCAATTTACAAAAAAGAGGCAAAAAACGTTCAAGAAGAAAAACAATGTGAAAACAAAAAGTAATAAAATTATAAAAAGAAATAATAATTAAAATAAAATTAAAATTAATATAAAACTCTCAATCCATACAAAATAACATCAAACACTATCACTCACAACATCACACACACATACACAAATCAAGCACACATCAAACACACACAGAACACAATTTACATACTATATATATATATATATATATATATATATATATATATTATATATATATATATATATATATATATATATATATATATATATATATATACATATCATATATACATATACTTTTTAATGCTTATAATTCGGCGTTTAACATATTTTTTAAGCTGATTTTCCGTCTCTTTATTTTAGGGATACGATTGATATAAAAATTTTGTTAGTGGTAGTTTTAACTAAAATATATATATATATATATATATATATATATATATATATATATATATATATATATATATATATATATATATATATATATATATATATATATATATATATATATTTTAGCATCTTACAAAATTTTTTTAAAAAAGGCATTGAAAGTTTAAAATTTTAGAAAGATAAAAATGATTTCAAATATTTGATTATATTTGCATATCAATATCATATGTATATATATATATTAATATATATATAATATATATATATAATATAATATATATATATATATATATATATATATATATATATATATATATATATATATATATATATATATATATATATATATATATATATATATATATATATATATATATATATATATATATATATATATATATATATATATATATATATATATATATATATATATATATATATATATATATATATATATATATATATATATATATATATATATATATATATATATATATATATATATATATATATATATATATATCTATATATTATTCCCCGCAATATCCAATTTAGAGGACGCAAAATAATTCGACTTTTCTTACCATCCCTCAACATAATTAATGTTTGTTCCATGAGGCTGCCAGAAGGCAAGATGAAGCTCCAAATGTCTGGTTTCTTGTGTTCCAAAACCCAATTTGTTTTGTCTTACAATTATCCAACAACATATCCCAAAATAAATGTGTAAATGTCATAATTTGAAATCAATTTTGGTGATTATGATATAATAGATTTTTTAATCGATATTATGATATATAAATTTTGTTTTTAAATACCTTAAAAAATGAAAGAAAAAAGATATTTTAAATTTAATTTTGTATTTATATTAAATTTTAAAGAAATATAGTTTTCAAATTTTTGAAAATCTGGATATATTTACTCATCGTTAGTAAAATAATGACAAAGAGTAAGAAGGTTAGTGTTCTATGGTTCTTCTTTTCTCTCCTTTCATCTTTGTTATTGTACATTCACTCTTCTTTCTTTTTCTCTCACTTCATCAGTTTTAATTTCTTCTGTTATAAACTCCTCATATAACCAATATTACTCTTTTCACACTTCAGAAGAACTTCGAGAAATCCATTCCATTTTCGTTCATTTCCGATCTATTCACTTTAATTCCCCAATCCCTGCTCCCCCCCAGTCCAAATCTCTCTCAATTTCATGATTTAAAGATTCGAATTTATTTTTTAATTCCATCTTAAGATATTTTATTCATAAAATTTCTTTTCATAAGATTCATCTTATTACCCATACACGCATTTATTTTACTTCTTATATCAAACAATGATCTTCTACAACTTGTTCTTGTATATTTAGAGCGATTCGATAATGTATCCATACATTTTTCACAGAGGGGGCGAGTAATTCAAGAACAATGTGTATATATTATATATATATATATATATATATATATATATATATATATATATATATATATATATATATATATATATATATATATATATATATATATATATATATATACACAACAACATACAAACCTATATCTACAACAATTTATACGCCCCACCATAACTATATCTGGCACCCTCTGCTCTCCGATAACTTATAAATAACACAAAATAAAGCCCTACCATACCGGCTAACACAACCCCTAACAACACCTCATAACGAAACAGATACTACCTATAAGGAACCACCTCGAAATGATAGGCACCCAATTATAAAAACCCGTACCCACACACCCATGTCTCCTCCAACCTACCAATAAAGACTAAAAACCTCCATCGTCCAAACCTTTTACAAACGATCCTAAATCACATCCCCCCCTCCCCAATACCACAACAACCAAACATATACACCTCAACTAACACATTCA
>SEYY01001281.1:90000-92500 GCA_009176605.1 Armadillidium nasatum
TGGGAGTTGGCGAACTCCGATGATTGGGATGGTGCTGCCAGGACCCAGAGAACTGCTTGCACCTATGCACGGTCTTCTTTTTTCATAAATTTGTACAACATTACAGTTCTTTTCCCTAATTTCCAGTTTGTAGAACACCTTTTCTCTTTCTCTAAACCTCATCTCTTGTTCTTATTAGAAACTCAGGTGCTTGAGCGCGCTGAGAGCAAACATTATTCTTTTACCTCCTACTATCTCTATCTTTAATTTTCAGCCAAAGGCAGATGTTGAACATATGTGCGCGACGATGTTGTTTGTTCTCCTCTCTCTAATTTGGAGTTTTCTGAATTCTCTACTTTATGGCTTAAGCTCTCTTTCATTTCTACTACTAAATTTATTTCTTCTGAAATGTATATGCTCTACTCGCAAAATCTTCTAATTTTACTGACTATAATTTTTTTTTTTGACTTTTTAAACTCTAAAATAGAGCACATGCTTTCTTCTTCTCCTTTTTCCGAAATCATCATTTTAGGTGATTTCAATGTTCACCAACGCCAATGGCTTTCATCTAGTTCTCATGATCCAGTCGATGAACTCGCCTACGACCTTTCTATCCAGAACAACCCTGAGCAGGTGATGCAGCTCCCTATCCGTATCCCTGACCGTATTTGTCGTTGACCATACGTACTTGATCTGCTCTTAACCAATTCTCCTTCTCCTAATGCAGTTAAACACTTTCCCTCTCTGGATCCATCCGATCACATTCTTATCTCCGTTTCTTGTTCTGTCTCTTCAAGTCTTCCTCAAGAACGGCCTCAGCCTTCGGCGAGGAGACATTTCTGGCACTTCGGTGCTGCTAACTGGTCTGACTTACGGTTGTACTTCTCTGATTTCCTATGGAATGATTCCTGCTTTCGTGAAAGGAGTTCCTCTGAATATACTGAGTACGTAAACGAGGTGATTCTCTCTGGCATGGAGGCATACTTTCCATATTCTTTCCTTTCAACTAAACCTAACAAACCTTGGTTCAACTCTACTTATTATTCGCAATCCGCATCAGGAATACAGTCTTTTGGAATTACCGTTGTCTTCAAACTAGAGAAACTCATGTAACATTTCATCCCTGAATCGTGAAAATTTATTCTTCGTGATACCATAAACTGTTTTCTCCGTCGTAAATGCTATAATTTTTGTGGTTCCTCTTAATCTCACCCTTCCTGGCCTTTTGCAAAAAAAGTCAACTCCAACTTTGCTTCTTCCTTTTTCCCTCCTCAAGTTTCTTCTGATGGCACAACTGCCATTTTACCTTCTACTTAACCTGAACTCTCCTCTCAAACTTTTGCCTCTAACTCTTCCTTAGATGATTCCGGATCTATTTCTCCTCCTTCAACCCCCTTCAACTTATTTATGCCTAATACTGTAATTTATTCTAAAGATGTCATTTCTGCTCTCTATGAGCATGACACTAATAAGGCGTATGGTTCTGATATTATTCCTCTTGTGGTTATCATGACTTTTGCTTCTAAGTTTGGTAAACTATTTCGTCTCTGTCTCTGCCCTTCGACCTTCCCTTCTTGCTGGAAACAAACTCTCTAACTATCGTCCTATTTCTTTAACCTCCGTCTTTCTAAATTTTCGAATATATCTTTAATAAATAGGAAGATTTGAAAACTCCCTAATTTTTCTAATCTTATCTCTGATGGCCAGTATGATTTTCGTAAAGAATGATCTTTTGGTGATCTTCTTTCCTTCTTTCTGAATCTTGGTTCTCCGCTCTTCGGTGTTCCTGTGAATCTTTCGCTTTAGCGCTAGACATATCGAAACCTTCGATAGAGTCTGGCACAAAGCTTTAATTTCCAAACTTACTTCTTTCGGAATCTATCCTTCTCTCGGTGACATCTCTCTAATTTCAATTCTGGTCATTCTATAGCAACTGTTGTAGATGGCAGCCGTTCTTCCTTTAAATCTATATATAGTGGTGTTCTTCAAGGATCTGTAATACCCCAACTCTCTACTTTTCATTAATGATCTCTCTATTACTTCATCACCTATCCACTCCTATGCTAATGACTCCACCCTTCATTACTCCTTTCACTTTGAAAGACTCCCCTCCCAACAGCAGTTTATTGTCGCAAGAAAGGTGGTCTTGGAGCTAATGGGGTCTGATTTTTTTCGTATTTCAATATGGAGCAGAGAAAACATGTTCATTTTTAATGCCTCAAAAACTCAATTTTTCTATCTCTCTACTAGACACAACTAACCTTTGCTAGTAATCCTTCGAAAAGACTCGCCTCAAACCTTCATCTGTCCTCAATATACTCGGTGTTTCTTTTCTCGTCATCTTTCTACGAACAATCACATTACTTCACTTTCAGAACAAGATTCTAAGAGAATGAGTGTCCTGAGTCATCTTTATGTTTTGTTTTTTTTCGCCACCAGAGTTGCCTACTCTTTATAAGGGTGCTGTTTACCCCCGTATGGAGCACGCATCGCACATCTGGGGTGGTTCCGCACAGACAGC
>SEYY01001281.1:97500-102500 GCA_009176605.1 Armadillidium nasatum
TTTTTTGTTGTTATTTTTATCAGTAGGAGTGTATAACGTAAATTTAATATATAATTTATTGTATTTTATTCAAATTTCTAATAGTAAATAATTTGCTTTCTGCCCTCTTTATATATATATATATATATATATATATATATATAATATATATATATATATATATAATATATATATATATATATATATATATATATATATATATATATATATATATATATATATATATATATATAATAAGAAAGGCAGAAAGTAAATAATTTACTATTTGAAATTTGAATAAAATACAATAAATTATATCCTAAACTTACATTATACACTCCTACTGATAAAAAATAACAACAACAAAATAATATATATATATATATATATATATATATATATATATATATATATATATATATATATATATATATATATATATATATCAATAATTAAAGTCTGCTAAACCTCTCGCACATCAAATACATTTAACATTGGACTTTAAAGTTTTCTATAGGGGAATCAAACCCGGGCCCTATAACACAAAAACATAGAGTTTTACCACTGCGCTACTGGCGGTTCAAAAGAAAAATCCAAAGAGAAGGTTTATGAATAATAATTCACAAGAACAACCTCAAAGGTCTTCTCTCGACCGCGCTTGAGCGTGAGGCAACAAGACCTGGGTTCGGCCCCCCCCTTTCCTCTCGCAAAGTAAACAGATAGGTCAATAATTAAAGTCTGCTAACCCTCTGGTAGATCAAATACATTAAACATCAGAGTAGTGATAAAACTCTATGTTTTTGTATTATAGTGCCCGGATTCGATTCCCCTATAGCAAACTGGTGCTTAATGTATTTGATCTGCGAGAGGGTTAGCAGACTTTAATTATTGACCTATCTGTTTACTTTGCGAGAGGAAAGAGGGGGCCGAGCCCGGGTCATGTTGCCTCACGCTCAAGCGCTGTCGGGAGAAGTCCTTTGAGGTTATTCTTGTGAATTATTATTCATAAACCTCCTTTTTGGATTTCTCTTTTGAACCGCCAGCAGCGTAGTGGTAAAACTCTATGCTTTTGTGCCATAGGGCAGAGTTCGATTCCCCTATAGTAAATTTTGAAACTCTTAATATATATATATATATATATATATATATATATATATATATATATATATATATATATATATATATATATATATATATATATATATATATATATATATATATATATATATATATATATATATATCAGCTCTCCTATAATGCCGAGAAGAAGTGTCTTTTGGAAGTAATTTAAACCACACAGAACGGAGAAGGGCATTACAGTTTGTCAACTGAAGTCATGCAAAGGTACGTCATCCGCAAACATCAAGTTGAGTAGCGGTTCAGGAGCTTATCAGAGTGTGGACCTGGGTTTGTAACTATTGTAAATAGTAACTGTGGACAGACGAAGCCAATATACTGATAAAAAATTCAAATCCCGATCCCGATCCCTGATCCCGAAAAAATTCATAATTCAAGTCCCGGTCCCGGTCCCAATCCCTATCCCGAATAATTTTTTGATCCCGTACGATCACTTTATATATATATATATATATATATATATATATATATATATATATATATATATATATATATATATATATATATATATATATATATATATATATATATATATATATATATATATATATATATGGTCACGTTGGCCATTAGCCACGAGATTCCGAATGTTCCCCAACTCTGATGGAATTTCGTAGGCTTCCAGCCTTTGCCCACCAGAGGAGATATATATAATATATATATATATATATATATATATATATATATATATATATATATATATATATATATATATATATATATATATATATATATATATATATATATATATATATATATATATATATATCGTCACGCTGGCCATGTAGCCATGAGATTCCGAATGTTCCCCAACTCTGGTGGAATTTGGTAGGCCTTCCGGCCTTTGCCCACCAGAAGATATATATATATATATATATATATATATATATATATATATATATATATATATATATATATATATATATATATATATCAGAGAAGATGCCTGTCTTAAGCCTTTTGATTTCTACGAATCTCTTTATTTATTTGTCTATTTGTGTGCCACCTCTTTGTCTTTCAATTCGAGTAGTGTACAATTATCTAATGAGTTACCTATTTTAATTTATTGTTTTTATTTATATTTTTATAAATTTATTGGAAAGGACGTGCAATCAAGATTCTTGCAAATATATAATAAATTCTAATTTGTATTCCAAAAGAAATTCTCCTTTTCGAAAATCCCAATCTAATAATTTCGTTGAGCCTCTTTCCACCATTTCACTTTTTCAGCAATCCAAATATGGGAACGGATAACACCAACAATATCTATTCTCAAATTTTTTATTCACTCCTAACATTATTATTATTATTATTATTATTATTATTATTATTATTATTATTATTATTAGTAGTAGTAGTAGTAGTAGTAGTAATAATAGTAGTAGTCGTAGTAGTAGTAGTAATAGCATATTTCATTATTATGAAAATTAATAATAATAAAAGTATTAATATAATAATAATAATAATAATAATAATAATAATAATAATAATAATAATAATAATAATATAATTATAATAATAATAATGATAATGATAATGATAATAATAATAATAATAATAATAATAATAATAATAATAATAATAATAATAATAATAATAATAATAATAATAATAATAATAATAATAATAATAATAATAATAATAATAAAAATAATAATAATAATAGGGTTTTTTACATTTATTACATGGAGAAGGCTTGGAAGAGAAGGTTTAATATAAACACGTTCGCACTATCTCAAGCCATTAGTTTTATTTCTGAAGTTCCCGTAAAAATAATTATATGTTCAGTATCTCTTCCTCATAATATGATTCAGCATTAGAGTGTGAATGACGCTTGTAAAACTATTCGGATATTCAGTAGGATAGGATGTTTCAGTTGAAGAATTAACATATTACAGCTAAATCACGTCCCGATGAGGGCTTAAGAACCTAATGAGTTATGGTAGGTGATTTGCAGGTAGGTGAGTGGTATTCCATGCAAATGTCATCCTGCAATATGTTGTTGTTTCGTAATAGTCATGCTTTATATTTTGGCCTGGAATTTGCATTTCCGATTATAGATTTAAATGACAATTTTGATTACATCTGCAGTCAATGACTTAACGACGTTTGACCTTCCTTTTCCTTGTTACCCATTATATATATATATATATATATATATATATATATATATATATATATATATATATATATATATATATATATATATTATATATATTATATATATATATATATATATATATATATATATATATATATATATATATATATATATATATATATATATATATATCACACATCACATCACTTTTTCCACTTTCGTGTGGTGGTGCCCACCACAATTCCCTCACAAACATACCAATTCCTACCTTTCATCCCCTTTCATCACCACCCTCCATCCCACTCTGTCCTCTACAAGTCTTCTAACCTCTTCTAAACTTAAATTCCTTCCTCCCAAAATTTCTTTCACTCCATTCATCCATCTCACTTTGGTCCTCTCCCCCTCTACCCCTATCCACTCTGGATCTAAGTACCTTGCCCACCATCCTTTACTTATTCATTCCACACATATGTCTAAATCATTTTAGCACTCCCTCCTCCGCTTTATCCACTACACCCCTCTTCCATCTACACATCTCCCATATTCCTTCATTTCTAATCATATCAATCCTTCTCAATTAACATATCGCTCTCAAACCTTTCATCTCAAAGACATTCAAACTTTTCCTCGCCCCAGAATTTATCATCTATGTTTCACACCCATACGATACCGAAGGTAAACACATACATTCAAATATTCTTATCTTTATTTCTTTCGAATTTTTTCCTTCTTCCATACTCCACTTAGGCTCCCCCCCTCCCCCCCAACACTTTCATTCGCTCTACCACTATATTCTTTATTTCTTTTTTTGTAACACCCTTACCTTCCACCAACATTCATAGATATTTGAATTCATCCACCTCCTCAAGTTTCCTCCCCCAACTTCTACACGCCCTCATTCCTCCTTCCATATCTCCTCATTCCCACCTTCAATCCTCATGACTTTACTTTTCGCTGGATTGACTTTTAATCTCATGTTCGCATTTCTCTCAAATTCTCTCATTAGTATTCTCAACCTAATACGCTTCCTTTCTCTTTCCATTTCCCTAACTACATCATCCATCAATAGATTAAATAACCATGGCGACATTATATACCCCTGTCTCAATCCCGCTCCTACGCTAAACGAATCCGAAAGTTCCATCTTCACCCTGATCTACGATTTGCATAAAAAGCTTTGATGTCTTCAGTAATTTTCCTTTCAACCCCCTTTCCATTAGTATGCTGAAGAACTTACTCCAGCATACTCTATCGTATGCTTTTTCCAAATCCAGAAAACATAAATATCTCATTTTATTTTTTCACCGCAATTTCTCGGTAATCAATCTCAGTGTGAATACCTGGTTCACACATCCCCTACTCTCCCTAAAATCTCCTCGTTCCTTGTCAATTATGTCATTCTCGTCACTACCACCTTAGCATAAATCTTTCCTATCACACTCGGCAGACTGATCCCCATATAAATTTTATAAACCGTCTTATCACCTTTTCCTTTGTATATGGATACAATGCCACTGCTGAGGCATTCTACTTTCTCTGTAACACACATTAAGCTTTCTAATTAACCAGTTAATCAATTCTCTAGGTCCTCCTTTATCATCTCTCCATATATACCATCCAATCCTGAATATTTTCCTTTCTTTAGCTTTCTCACCGCTACTTTCACCTTCCCTTTATTAATATTTCTCCTTTCTTCCTCGCTACCTCCCATCATTCTAATATATATATATATATATATATATATATATATATATATATATATATATATATATATATATATATA
>SEYY01001281.1:112500-145000 GCA_009176605.1 Armadillidium nasatum
TGATTTCCTTAACCAACCTCAGTTCTTTTAAAGTTTTTAAATGTATCCTTAACAGGAAGATTTTGAAACATTCTTCAAAGCAAATATCTGATCGTCAGTATGGCTTTCATAAGGAATGATCTACTGGTAATCTTCCTTCCCTTCTCACTGATTCATCGTTTTCCACCTAAGGGAAAGTCGCTCTGGAGTTATCGAAAGTCTGGCGCAAAGCATTTACTTCTAGACTTCCATTTTTCGGAATCTATCCTTCTCTTTGATTTTCTTTCCGGTCGTTCTATAGCAGCTGTGTTTGAAGGGCACCAATCATCCTTTAAATCTATTAATAGTGGTGTTCCTGATGGTTCTGTCCAATCTCCAACACTTTCCAACTTTTCTTTTATGAACTTCTCTCTGTCACTTCATCACCTATCCTCTCCTAAGTTGAAGACTCCCCCTTTCATTACTCCTTTCAGTTAATTGATGCTTGAATAGTGGCCTTGGAGTATCTAACCTTTGATCTTTTTCGTATTTCAAATTGCAATTAAACTAGTGATAAAGTTGGTAAAGAGGATTATAACAGATTATAAATGACTATAAATAGAAACAGTATGATAAATTAAGCAAGCTCTTATGTAATAGGGTCTGTGTATTTCATAGGCTATGAAAAATAAAAGATTGTGTGTGTATGTTTGTGTGTGTGAGCGCGCTGCTGGTGCTGTAGGGTTAGTGATACTGCGTTGTGGGATGGCGATGGGGTAGAGCTGTTCACAGCTTCATGTGCTTACCACGAGTGGGGTTAAGTCCTTCAGGGACTAAACACACGTATGCCCTTCTAAGGAGGCTCTTCAAAGATGGAGCTAAGTTCTTAAGAGGATAAACACTCCCATACTTCTCTTTGAAGTCAAATTTGTGTATGAATTAAGAAACAAATATAATAGTGAAGAATATGCTTAGAAAATGAATAATAAAGATTGAAAATCGAAATAGTACGATATATTAGAACAGCTATAATGTTTTGTTTATTTCACAGTTTTAATATAATAATATTAATAATAATAATAATAATAATAATAATAATAATAATAATAATAATAATAATAATAATAATAATAATAATAATAATAATAATAATAATAATAATAATAATAATAATAATAAAGAAGTAGAAGAGAGTAATAAAGATTACAAAAAAAATAGTAAAAATAATAAATTCATCGGATCATGTATTCAAGAAGATAAATGGGTTATATATTAAACATTCACTATATTTTACGTGATCGTATATTCACAATGTAAGAATTAGTAAATCTAAGGATGAGGGTGATGATGTTGGTATGAGTGCTGATGAGAGTGCGGGTGCGGGGGTGGTGTGGGCAGGTGTGGGGCCATGCGGGTTTGGTGGGATTTTACTGGCTGGCTGGCTATGACCACAAACGCAGCTCAACAAGAATGGAACTAAGACCTCTTAGGGAGGCTCATACTCCTTCATAGGCTTACACTCATATGCGTATAATTGCTTAATTTTTCTTAGTTTTTAAAAATTTCTAAGTTTTTTTCTTTTTTTAGTCTTCAAATTTATTATTATTATTATTATTTTTTTTTTTTTTTATATATATATATATATATATATATATATATATATATATATATATATATATATATATATATATATATATATATATATATATATATATATATATATATATATATATATATATATATATATATATATATATATACTAATAACTTATTATCTTTTTAAAGAATTTTTTATTTTCTTTGCAACACTGCAATATTGCATGCAATTTTACATGTTGCATATGCACCATAAAGAGTAGACAGTTTGGAAACACTGTCTCTTTCGTAAGAATTCAACAGGTAGAATGAGACTAGAGAAAATTACTGCGAACAAAAGTGTTGATAAGAAGAAAGTCCTAGACTCTTAACTTTTCAAGAAGAGCTATATGAGTGAACTATCCCAAATGAGTGAGGCATACTTCATACAGGGGCAAAAAACACCCCTATAATGCGCAAGCAGCTGAGATTGTATAAAAAATTACGAAGGCGCCTCAGAACACTCAACCTCTTGGAAACTTGTTTAAAAGAAATTTAATGTATTCCTTCCAAGAAAGATCATGAGAAATAGAAACACCGAGGACATTATGGACGGACAAAAGTTTGAGTTGAATGTTTTCGAAGATGTCATGGTTGTATGGAAGTTGTATCGAGTAGAGATATGGAAGAACTGAGTTTCTGAGGTATTGAAACGACCTTCTTTTTTTGCCATAATTTGAAATACGAGAAAGATTAGATGTTAGTTACTCCAAGGCCACCATTCTAGAGTCAATTAACTGTCGTTGGGAGAGGCGTCTTTCAAATTGGAAGTAATAATGAGGGAAAAAATCATTAGCATAGGAATGGATACGTGAGAAAGTAACTGAGAGAGAGAGAGAGATCTTTAATTAAAAGAAGAAAAAAAAGAATTGTAGGTAGAACAGATACCTGAGGATGCTATTAATAAACAGTTTTAAAGGAATAAGGTCCCCGTCTACAACAGCTGATGAATGAAATCGAAAATGAAATCAGAGAGGAAAGATTTCGAAAGAAAGATATTTAAATATTATAGCTTTTTGCAACACTCTAACGAAGGTTTTCGATGTCTAGCAAGGCAGCAAAAGATTTACCGAAATGTCAAAAAGAAGAGGACCAAGAGTCAAAGAGAAAGGAAAAGGATCTCCAGTAGAGCATTTTTTTTGCGAAAACCATATTGGCGATCGGAGATAAGATTAGAAGGTTTGAGATGTTTATGAATCTTAACAAGAAATATTTGAAAGAACGTAGAAGAAACGGAAAAGTAGTTTGAAAGCTGAAAGGAGTCTCTCTTTTATAACACAGGCTGAATAGGAGCCCGTTTCAAAAAAGAAAGAAGGTTAAAGAAGAAAGACAGAGACAAAATATTTTACTATGGTAGTGTGCAAGCTAAAAAGCACAAGTTTTGTGAACTACAAGAGAGATACCATCACGACGGTACCACTTTTTAGTGTTAAGCTCAGAGAGAAAAGAAAGGACGTCTTTCGAAGAAATTACGATTTTTAAGCATAAATGAGTTGGGGAGGTTGAAGGAGGAAGGGTGGTTATTAAAATAAATTGATGAACTATTTATAAACTAACGTTGGGGCTCAATAGAAACCAATGTGTATCCCCTTAGAAGCCACTTTTAAGAGAAATGAACAGCTAACAAATTATTAATATTGTATTTAGTATTATAGGACCTACTGAAACATTCTATAATGGTAATTGCACTTTTCAGAATAAAACATAGAAAATGAAAATGAAAATGAAAATTTGTGAGTTTGTGTGTGAACATGTTATATGCCTTACATAGCTAAACAGGAGATCAGGAGAAAATACAAATGAGACACTTCGAGATTGATTTTAGAATCTAGAATAACGTAAAAGTGGGTCAATGTGTGCGAGAGGTATGTGGCCTTGCACAACTTTGAAATTTTGTACACAGTATCAGACGCCTGTACATTGCCTAGTTTTGACAAATTTAAAAAAAGGTATGTTTTGACCTACTCTACTTTATATATATATATATATATATATATATATATATATATATATATATATATATATATATATATATATATATATATATATATATATATATATATATATATATATATATATATATATATATATATATATTATATATTTTTTTTTTACAGAACGCCACCACTCACGGGCAGAGCCCTTTTCAAGGAGGGGGCACACACACATAGAGAGAATTCGTTTAAACACACACACCTAACGCACAGCCCTCAGGTGGGCGCAGACGGAAGCCTTGAAGAGTGGAAGGTTAAATACAGAAGGAAAAATAGATGAAGGTAGAGAGTTCCACAGAATAGAGGTGGCTGGAAAGAAAGAGGTACCACAACGGGCTAGCCTGGGATTTCCTACGTCCACACAAAATTGGTGCGAAAGCAGGGCACCCCTTGTGCAACGAGGGCGACGCAACGGTGGAGGAATGCGAGAGGTCCAATTCCCTCGAGCACCTGCCATTGTAGTACCTATAGAAAAGAGATAGCGCGCCAACGTCACGTCGCAGAGACAGAGGGTCAAGTGAGTTTGAAAGTAGGGGACAGTTTATTAATCTTTTAGCTTTTGACTCAACCCGGTCCAGAAGAGTGGAGGAGAAGGAGCCCCCCCAAATGTGAGAACAGTATTCCATACAAGGGCGAATAAGACCCTTATATATTTGGAGTAACTGCTCAGAAGAAAAAAATTCTCGCAATCTGAACAGAACTCCCAGCTTCTTAGAGGCCGCTTTAGCAACCATTGTGATATGTGGTTTCCAAGATAGTTTGTTGTTTATGTTTAGACCAAGAATGTTAATGTTATTTACAGGTGAGACGGGAGAGAGCCATCGAAGAGGATAGGAAAGTTAGGAGGTGTTTTTGAGAGGGAGATGTGAAGAAGTTGAGTTTTTAAAGAGTTGAATTTCACAAGGTTGCTATGACCCCACCGGGAAATCCCATCCAGATCGGCAAGAATAGAATCGGAAAGTTGAAGACGAGAAGCAACTCTAGAAGCAAAAGAGGGAGCAGATTTGAAATGAGTAGAAGAATGTAGAGTTGAGTCATCAGCATAAGAGTGAACAGAGTTAGAAGTGCAGTTGAGAAGATCGTTAATGAAAAGTAAGAATAAGAGTTGGAGATAAAACAGAACCCTGAAGAACACCACAGTTGACAGAAAAGGAGGAAGAGGTCGCTCCATCTACAACTGCCGAAATGGAACGATCTGAAAGAAAACTAGACAAGAGTAAGCAAAGAGAAGGAGGAAACTCAAAGGAAGGGAGCTTGGAGAGTAGTGACGCATGCCATACCCTGTCAAAAGCCTTGGATATGTCAAGCGCCACCACACAAGACTCCCCAAAGTCCCTAAGGGCAGAAGACCATAGATCAGTAAGATAGGAAAGTATGTCACCAGTTGACCTCGAGCGTCGAAAGTCATACTAATGATCCAGGAAATGAGAGTTGAGAAGAATTTCAAAAATTTTAGATATTTTGATCAAGAGAGGAAACAGAAAGATTAGTTTTTGGATCAGGACTAGGAGAGGCACATGAGAGGTCAGCGCACTTCCTTTTTATGAAAGTACGCTTAGTCCGTCGAAGAATCATCCCTGCAACGATTCCGAGCTGAATGAAAATTAGCAAGAGTGATAGGAGAAGGAAAGTTTTTCCATTCACGATAAGCACTGTCTCTCTCACGAAGGGCAAGAGAACAGTAGTCATCGAACCATGGATTTTGAGGAGAAAAAATTTAGTTGAAGATGGAATGAATCTGCCCATCCCGTCAAGGATTACGGCCCCTACCTTTTCAGCAGAGACAGAAGCGTCCCCCGAGACAAAGCAAAATTCACTCCAATGATAGTTAGCAAAGAAGCGGCGCATTGCCCCCCAATTAGCCCGATTAAAGTGCCAGAAAGTACGCTTTAGGGCATGGTGGAGCTGTTGGAGAGAAAGCATTATAACTAAGAGCTATAAGATTATGGTCAGAGTTACCAATAGGAGGGAAAATGGTGTATTTATATCTAGAAGGAGTAGTGGTGAAGCATAAATCAAGTGTATTCAAGAATTGGTTAGGACGATCTGGAATGTGTGTGGGTTCCCTAATCAACTGCTCCAGATCGTTAAGAATGCTGAATGATTTGGCCTCCCTCCCACCTGTATCAGTATGAGAGGAGCCCAACCATTCAGTGTGGTGTACGTTGAAATCCCCTAAATAGAGGACTTCAGCATTTGGATGAGAAGAAGTGACAGTCTCGTGAGTAGTAGTAAGATATTGAAAAAAAAAAAAAAAAAACAGGAAAATCTGTTCCGTTAGGTGAGCAGTGGCAGAAACACAAGATAATTGTAGTAGTAGGAAGACAGATTTTAAGCCATAAAACATCGAAATTAGGAGATTCTAGATTTACGAGACGTGTCACAGGAGTGTTAATGTTAATATAGGCACAGACTCCACCATTTAGACGGAAATTGTGAAAAAAGTTGTAGTTAGAGACATTAAGATTGCTAGAGAAAGAATCCCTGTCCAGCTGGGTCTCAGACAGAAGCAAAAGGTTAGGACGAGAGGTAGTGAGGTAGTGTTCAACAGACGCGAGATTAGATCGAAGGCCACGAACGTTAGCAAAGGTAATAGAAAGCCCCCGTCTACGCCCAACCCCACGATCACTCATATTGGACATTCAGAGAGACACACACGCACACACGCACACACGCACACACGCACACAGCACGCAGGCACGTACGCACGCACACACACACACGCACACCAGCACAAAGACACCTACACTCAAGAACACACACACACACACACACACAACACACAAAAAAACTAACATTAACAAAGTTATATATATATATATATATATATATATATATATATATATATATATATATATATATATATATATATATATATATATATATATATATATATATATATATATATATATATATATATATATATATATTATATATATATATATATATATATATATATATATATATATATATATATATATATATATATATATATATATATATATATATATATATATATATATATATATATATATAATATAGAGTGGGATAAAACATACCTTTTTTCAAAATTTGTCAAAACTAGGCTACGTACAGGCATTAGAATCAGGGTCTGATACTGCGTGCAAAATTTCAAAACTGTGCAAGGCCACCTAACCCTCGCACATTGCCCCATTTTTACGTTACTCTCGATTCTAATATATATATATATATATATATATATATATATATATATATATATATATATATATATATATATATATATATATATATATATATATATATATATATATATATATATATATATATATATATATATATAGAGGAAACATGGCAGTTTTCAATGTCTCAAAAAATCAGTTCCTCCATGTCTCTACTCGACACAATCTTCCACACAACTATTAAATCTTCGAAAACACACAACTAAAACATTCATCTGTTCTATATATTCTCGGTGTATCTTTTTCTCGTGATCTTTTTTGGAAAGATAACATTACTTCTCTTTTATGATGTTGGGTGTACTGAGGCACCTTTAGAATTACTTCACGCCATCCCAGTTACTTGTTTTCTATAGGGGTGTTGTTCATCTCTGCATGGAGTATGCTTCACACATCCGGGGTGGTTCCACTCATACAGATCTCCTTGAGAAGGTGTATTTTAGGGCTTTTCGTCTCATCGTCTCTCCTGCTCTTACTAACTCTCTCCAATCTCATTCTGTCCGTCGAATTGTATCGTCAATCTCTCTATACTATCGCTATTACAACTGACACTGCTCTTCTGAACTCTCTCGTTGCATATCTCCTCCTTTGAGAAGAGCTACACAATCTCATCTTTTTTTTCTCTCCAACTCTCCGACTTAACCGCTATGCTCAGTTTTACATATACTCTACTGATAAAGTCTGGAACACACTCCCTTTGTCTGTTTTCTCAACTTCCATTGACTTGTATACTTTCAAACGACGTGTATCTGGACATGTTAGTCTACATCGACCAGGATAGAGTTTTTCCCACTCCTGTGGAATTCGGTTTGCCTCCGGCCTTTATATATATATATATATATATATATATATATATATATATATATATATATATATATATATATATATATATATATATATATATATATATATATATATATATATATAAAATAATAATAATAAATATTAATAACGGGATGATGAAGAAATGTATTTCAATCGAAACTTATAAGCATGTATTCACAACAGTCCCTTGACCCTTTAAATTATTTAATGACAAGTTTATTAGAAATCCAGAGAATTAAAAGCTCCAGCAAAAGACAATTATTGGGTTGCAGTGATTCTGGAGTGGTGACAGAAACGGAGAAATCGATTTTCATGCGCAAAAGTGATTCTTCAATCGGTGCCAGAGAGTTCTTTGTTTTTCCGTGTATTTTTTATTTTTTACGGTACATCATGTATATTGTGCTTCTTGCTATATATATATATATATATATATATATATATATATATATATATATATATATATATATATATATATATATATATATATATATATATATATATATATATATATATATATATAAAGAGGTGAGAGAGGCAATTAAAATGTTAAGAAAAGGGAATAGTGCAGATATGATGGTTAACATTGATTTTCAACAAGAGATGGGAAGAAGGAAAAATACCAACAGAATGGAAGAAAGTAGCAATCTACCCAATACATAAAAAGGAAGATAGAAGAGAATGTGGAAATTATAGAGGAATAGTGTTGTTAATAGGAGCGAGTAAGATATATGAAAGGATCTTGGAGAGAAGATTGAGGATGAAGGTTGAATATAAAATTGGAAAGTGGCAACACGGTTTGAGACCAAGTAGAAGCACGACAGACTTGATATTGTATATGAAGATGCTGACGAAGTAAAACATAGACTGGAACAAGAAAGCATATGCAGCATTCATTGATTTAGAAAATGCTTTCGATAGGATTAAAAGGGAAAGACTGTGGAGTATATTAAAAGACCCAGCGTACAACATTCCGAAGAAATTATCAACAGCTATTTAGAGCATGTACGAAAAACCTATAAATATGGTCAGAGGAGGAGGAACCGAGAAATAGTTTTGAGTGAAATCCTGGGTAAGGCAGGGCAGTGTTATCACCATTGCTTTTCGCACTGTACCTGGATAGCTGTCTTAAAATAATAGTGAGAATAGAGAACATACATTGGTATACGCGTATGATGCGGAAGTGATAACATCAGGAACTGAGGATCTTCAGGAAGCTGTGAATAGTGGAATGATGTGTAGAACTCTATGGACATGAAGATAAACAGAGAGAAAACAGAATTAACGGTAATAGCAGGTGAGAGTGAAGAGATAGTTGTAAACATAGAGGGGACTATACATAAGCAGGCGAGTAAATTTAAATACTTGGATCTGGTGTTCGAAGAAGAAGGAAGACTGGAGAAAGAGCTGAGGGAGAGAATAGGAATGTTCTCAAAGAATGTGGGAATGTTGTATCCGCTACTAAAGGAGAGAAGAATACCAACAGATGTGAAAGTACTAATAGATAAAATAATACTAACACCAATATTGTTGCAAGGTTCAGAATGTTGGACAATGAAAACAGAGCAAAAGAACGGAATGGAAGCCGCGGAAATGAGAGTACTCAGAGTCATCATGAAAATATCGTTTAGAGATATGATGAGGAGTGAACTGGTGAGAGAGGAACTTGGGGTGGAATCAATTTTGGAATGCATAGGAAGAAACCAGCTGAGATGGTTTGTCACATGAAGTGAATGGGGGAGGGATCTAGAGAAGCTGGAATGGAGACCAGAAGGAAGGAGACTGACTAGAAGACCAAGGAAGAGATGGATAGAGACAGTGGCAAAAGCCATACAACGAAGGAGCAAGACATTGGAAGAGGTGGAAGAGAACCTAATATTTGAAGACAGAAATGTGTGGGGAAGATTCTGGAGTAGCACCCGACAAGCGCCAGCCTACCGGTTTGGACAGTGATGATGATGATGATGATGATGATGACATATATATATATATATATATATATATATATATATATATATATATATATATATATATATATATATATATATATATATATATATATATATATATATATATATATATATATATATATATATATATATATATGGGTTATGACAGACTTAGCAAGCCGACAACTTTCATCCCATCTACCTGCTCAAGAAACTCGAGTCGATTCGAAACCTAAGTAACCTCCGATCAACGACCACGGTGGAAGGGTTTCGTACCAAGACTACTGACAAATGCGTGCACTTTACAGGTGTAAGATTATAAATATATATATATATATATATATATATATATATATATATATATAATATATAATATATATAATATATATATATATATATATATATATATATATATATATATATATATATATATATATATATAGCGATAGTATAGAGAGATGACTGTTTAAAATTCTACGAGTTGAGGTTATTTGTATTGATGGTGATTTTGCCTGTCAAAAATGATTGATGGTTAGACGATAAACAGTTTGAAAAATATTTACAAAATGTTCTTCGAAAACCTTCTTCCTTTGCCAACTTTATGTCTTATTAAAAGTTTCCTGAATAGAAATATATTTTTGCTTCTAAAATTCTTTAATCCCCAAAAAATAAGTATAGTTCTTTTTCGTAAAGTCTTCTTTAGATTTATGAAGAAATTATTCATTTGTTTCGTTCGTTTCTATTAAGGACGACATTAAAAGAAGCGACGAAGATAGAAGAATTAATGGAAGAGATGAAAGAAGGCCGAAGACAAATGGCAACATTTCCCAGGAATCGTTTTTCTTTTCTTCTCGAAACAATAAAGGCAATAAATTAAGTTAATTATGATGAAACAAGCAGATAATTATGGTAAAACATAGAAAAATGTCCATTAATTAATTTACGAGTTAATAAAATAAGTTCATTTACGTTAATATTTCATATATAAAACAACCATCACAATATATATATATATATATATATATATATATATATATATATATATATATATATATATATATATATATATATATATATATATATATATATATATATATATATATATATGTATATATATTCCTGTATTTCCGTATAAACAGAAGTAGATTGATCTCCTACCTTTTGCACTATTTTGTTTGAGAACTGCTCCCATAGAATATAGCGGAATTACAGCATCCATGCTGATGTTAGGCCAAAATGCGCTGATACCAGAAGCTTTACTTGAAAGCAAAATTAGCAAACCTGATATGGATTAAAAAACTTATGCTGAAAAACTAGCGTACCTCCTCTCGAAGCCTCTGGCATTGAGACCTACCCTTAAAAACAAAAAAAATATTTATGCCGAAGGATCTAAAAGAAGCAAAGTATGTGCTTGTAAGAAACAGGTAGTACAATCTGGGAAAGACAGAACCCCGCTACGGGTCCGTATAAAGTAGTAAAATTCACAAACAATACTGTATATATATTGAGAAGAATGAAAGAACAGAGGTGGCAAACCTAAGGAATATAAAGGCATTTTATTTTGCCGTCTACAGTGGCTGAAACGGTAGAGTGATTGACTCACGTGCTTTAGGGCTCCGGTTCGATCACACTTCGGGATTCTAGGTATATACTACCTAGAAAAGTTCCTCTCCTCGAATAATGCAATGCCGTGAGATGTGAACTTTTCCTTATAATATATATATATATATATATATATATATATATATATATATATATATATATATATATATATATATATATATATATATATATATATATATATATATATATATATATATATATATATATATATATATATATATATATATATATATATATATATATATATATATATATATATATATATATATATATATATATATATATATATATATATATATATATATATATCATCATATTAGGTGATTTCAATGTTCACCACCGCCAATGGCTTTCATCTAGTTCTCATGATACAGCTGGTGAACGTGCCTTCCATTTCGCTATCCAAAGCGACCTTGAGCAGTTGGTGCATCTCCCTACCCGTATCCCTGATCGTCTTGGAGATGAACCCAACATTCTAGACCTTTTCCTAACTTCTAATCCTTCTCCTTTATACTGTTAAACTCTTTCCTCCTCTGGGTTCCTCCGATCACCTTCTTATCTCTGTATCTTCTTCTATCTCTTCAAGTCTTCCACAGGAAAGACCCCCTTCTTTTGAAAGGAAACGTTTGTGGCATTTCGGTGCCGCAAGCTGGTCGGACTTGCGGTCGTACTTTTTCGATTTCCCGTGGAATGATTATTGCTTCCGTGGGAAGGGGTCCCTCGGAGTGTGCAGAACGCATTACCGAGGTGATTCTCTCTGGCATGGAGGCGTACATTCCATATTCTTTCCCTTCTACTAAACCTAACAAACCTTGGTTTAACTCTGCTTGTTCTCACGCTATCCGCCGCAGGGATGTTGCCTTCAGGGATTACCGTCATCTTAAAACTCCAGAAACTCACGCTACTTATATTTCATCCCGGAATCGTGCAAAATCTATCCTTCGTAACACTAAAAACTCTTTTCTCCGTAGAAAATGCAATAATCTTTCTGGTTCCTCTTTTTCACGTTCTTTCTGGCATTTTGCAAAAAATGTCAACTCTAACTTTGCTTCTTCCTCTTTCCCTCCTTTAATATCTTCCGACGGCACAACTGCTGTTTTACCTTCTTCTAAAGCTGAACTCTTCGCTCAAACTTTTGCCTCTAATTCAACCTTAGACGATTCCGGAGCTATTCCTCCTCCTTCAACCCCCTCTAACTCAATTATGCCTAAAATTAGAATTTCTTCTAAAGATGTCATTTCTGCTCTCTCTGAGCTTAATACTAAGAAGGCGTACGGTCCCGATGGTATTCCTTCTGTGGTTCTCAAAACTTGTGCTTCCGAGCTTGCACCCTGCCTCGGTAAACTATTTCGTCTTTGTCTCTCTACTTCAACCTTCCCTTCTTGCTGGAAACGTGCGCTCATTCAGCCTGTGCCGAAGAAGGGGGACCCCTCTCAACCCTCCAACTACCGTCCTATTTCTTTGAACCTCCGTTCTCTCTAAAGTTTTCGAATCTATCCTTAACAGGAAGATTTGGAAACATCTCAATTCTTCTAATCTTATCTCTGATCGCCAGTATGGCTTTCGTAAGAAACGCTCTACTGGTGATCTTCTTTCCCTTCTCTCTGACTCTTGGTCCTCCGCTCTTCGGCATTTCGGTGAATCTTTTGCTGTTCGCGCTGGACATATCGAAAGCCTTCGATAGAGTCTGGCACAAAGCTTTGATTTCTAAACTTCCCTCTTTCGGTATCTATCCTTCTCTCTGTGATCTTCTCTCTAATTTCCTTTCCGGTCGTTCTATAGCAGC
Source organism: Armadillidium nasatum (assembly GCA_009176605.1). Classification (NCBI taxonomy): domain Eukaryota; kingdom Metazoa; phylum Arthropoda; class Malacostraca; order Isopoda; family Armadillidiidae; genus Armadillidium; species Armadillidium nasatum. The sequence goes on from SEYY01001281.1 coordinate 125,486, forward strand.
TGTTGTAGACGGCCACCGTTCTTCCTTTAAATCTATTAATAGTGGTGTTCCTCAGGGTTCTGTCCTATCCCCAACACTTTTTCTACTTTTCATTAATGACCTTCTCTCTATTACCTTCATCTCCTATCCACTCCTATGCTGATGACTCCACCCTTCATTATTCCTTCCAGTTTTGAAAAACGTCCCACCCAACAGCAGTTGATAGACTCGAGAAGGGTAGCCTTGGAGCAACTAACCTCTGATCTTTCACTTATTTCAAATTGGGGCAGAGAAAACATGGTTGTTTTCAATGCCTCAAAAACTCAATTCCTTCCATCTCTCCACTCGACACAATCTTCCACACAACTATGATATCTTCTTCGAAAACACACAACTCAAACCTTCATCTGTTCCTTAATATTCTTGGTGTTTCTTTTTCTCGTGATCTTTCTTGGAAAGATCACATTACTTCTCTTTCTAAACAAGCTTCTAAGAGGTTGGGTGTTCTGAGGCGCCTTCAGAATTTCTTCACGCCACCCCAGTTGCTTGCTCTGTATAGGGGTGTTGTTCGCCCCTGTATGGAGTATGCTTCGCACATCTGGGGTGGTTCCACACACATACAGCTCTCCTAGAGAAGGTGGAGTCTAGGGCATTTTCGTCTCATCAACTCTCCTGCTCTTACTAACTCTCTTCAATCTCTTTCTGCCCGTCGAATTGTTGCGTCACTCTCTCTTTACTATCGCTATTACAACGGACACTGCTCTTCTGAACTCTCTCGTCGCATACCTCCTCCATTGAGAAGAGCTCGTGCGACACGCCTTTCTACACAGTCTCATCCTTTCTCTGTCCAACTCTCCGACCCCAGACTTAACCGCTATGCTCAATCTTACATATACTCTACTGGTAAAGTCTGGAACACACTCCCTTCATCTGTTTTCCCAACTTCCTTTGACTTGCATACTTTCAAACGCCGTGTATCTGGACACGTCGGCCTCCATCGACCATGATTAATAGATCCTTTCCCAACTCCGGTGGAATTTGGTAGGCCTCTGGCCTTTGCCCACCGGAGGAGATATAAAATATATATATAATATATATATATATATATATATATATATATATATATATATATATATATATATATATATATATATATATATATATATATATATATATATATATATATATATATATATATATATATATATATATATATATATATATATATATATATATATATATATATATATATATATATATATATATATATATATATATATTATATAATTACCATACAGAGACTTAGATGGAATCGATTGCTTTTAGAATGAGGATGCAGTAATAATATTTATATTACTGGAACAAAAATGGTATTAAAACAAATGAGTATCGGATGTAAGTAGGGTTACTATTCAGATATTAGATCCTCAATACTAAGATTGTTTTCTCTTATAATCGAACTTTGGCAATTTAAAACATTCTTCCTTCCTACTTTCTTTTGCATTGTTGTAATTAGTATGTAAGAGGGACGAAGGCAGGGGAAATTCTTAAATAATAGTTATAGTTTTAAGAATTTCCAAATTCTGGGGTCACCACTGTATTGAAATGAACCACTACTTCTCAAACTTATATCAAGTGATATTAAAAAGGAACGTGATTGGTAAATTCAAAAGGGGTGAGGGCAAGAGGAGAAAGGGCAGACGAGAGAGTCAGTGAGGCCACAACATAGTACCATAAGGAGGTATTGAGAACACCTATTTTCTAAACAAAGCAAATAAGGCTTGATATAAAGTGAATGAAGTGGGTTTGAACTGCTTTAAATTCAAAACTTATGTAGTGAGTGCTCAATAAACTGTAGAATTTTTAAATTATTAACCTTGCCTAAATCCTGTAATAGTGAAGATAGAATATTAATTAAGGTGATGAAAATTTGACTGTGCTATACTATTAGGCTTAAGAAATAAACATAATAAGTGAGCAAAGCTATTTCTACCCTATGCTTCTTAATAAACTGTACAATTGCAAGGTAGTTGCATATATATATATATATATATATATATATATATATATATATATATATATATATATATATATATATATATATATATATATATATATATATATATATATATATATATATATATATATATATATATATATATATATATATATATATATATATATATATATATATATATATATATATATATATATATATATATATATATATATATATATATATATATATATATATATATATATATATATATATATATATATATATATATATATATATATATATATATATATATATATATATATATATATATATATATATATATATATATATATATATATATATATATATATATATATATATATATATATATATATTATATATATATATATATATATATATATATATATATATATATTATATTATTTTTTTTATTTTTTTTTTTTTTTTTAATTTTTTTTTTTTTTTTTTTTTTTTTTTTTTTTTTTTTTTTTTTTTTATATATACTTTTTTATTTTAATTAATCAATTTAAAAGTTTTGATAATTGAACATCATCCTCTCACTGTCTGAAATAAAAGGAACGGGAATGAATCTGAGCATCTCATAATATTTTATTTATTATTGTTAAACCCAGAAAATACTTTTCAATTTGTTTAACCTCTGCTTCTTTAATTGTTTTCTTCTTTTTTAAAGGTAGCTCTGCAGTCTGCATTTTCTATTCTTTGGAATGGAACCAAAATTTTGAAAATAGAATGATGTACATTCCATTTAAAAATTAATGCAGTTGCTCGAACGAATTATGGTCAAGAACGGTAGTAACAGTCGATCAATGTCTCCATATAGTAGAAGTATCTGACGTTCTTTAAATTGCGAAACGACTTCGGTGATTTATCTTTTACGGGAATTACTGCAGATGTATTTTTGGATACGAATGGAAGATATTAATGCAGAAAACTGCATATTTGTGATTCAACCCAAATTTTTCTCTCTATCTCTAACACACACACAAAATATATATATATATATATATAAATATATATATATATATATATATATATATATATATATATATTATATATATATATATATATATATATATATATAATATATATATATATATCTTAAATAAAGTCATTTATGTAAAAATTAAATAATAATAATAATAATAATAATAATAATAATAATAATAATAATAATAATAGCGAACGAACGATTGAAACGAATTCATATAATCACATCAAATTTTCACTCCCATAAAGGATTATATATATTATATATATATATATATATATATATATATATATATATATATATATATATATATATATATATATATATATATATATATATATATATATATATATATATATATATATATATATATATATATATAATATATATATATATATATATATATATATTATATATATATATATATATATATATATATATATATATATATATATATATATATATATATATATATATATATATATATATATATATATATATATATATATATATATATATATATATATATATATATATATATATATATATATATATATATATATATTGGATGATTCGAAATTATAAAATTCCTATAAAAGTATGACGTAATGTGCTTAGTTTTCCGTTTGTCTGTCTGTATGTGTTTGTTACTAAATATTTTGTATCTACGAAACCAAGTAAGTTACAAACTCTAAATTTAAAAATGGCAGACGTTAAAAGTATTTGAGGTACGAATTACTCATTCGGAATAGCATGTGTAAATAAATATATTATTATTGTATGATAAGTTTAATTTTGTACAATATAAACATATTGTATCTAAAGCACCTACAAATGATATCAAAAGACAAAAGATGATATTGAAAATGACCTCCGTTGTTCCCAATGCACGAATCCAGGCGTCTTCTCGTCGATTGTTGGACCTGTTCAAATATTCCAGGAGTCTGTTTAATCGTTTCAATTCCGTTCATAACTCTTAATCGTTGGTCTTCAACGGTGTCGATTGGAGAAGAGTATACTAAGGTCTTTAAATGTCCCCAAAGGTAATAATCCAAAGGATTTAGGTCTGGTGACCTTGCTGGCCACGGCACTGGGTTACCTCGACCTATCCATTGATTGGGAAAGGTGTCATTCCGGTGTTCACGAACTGCAGCACTAAAGTGTGCAGGAGCCCCATCATGCATAAACCACATGTTGTAGCGCAACTGAAGAGGTACATCATCAAGCAAGGTACGGAGCTCATGTTTCAAAAAGTTTAAGTAGATTATGCCATTAAGCCTGGGAGGAAGCTCGAACATAAGTAGATGATCATTTAAAATTCCTGCCCAAATGTTTACTGAAAACTGATGTTGTGAACAATTCTGTTTGATGGCATGAGGATTCTCGTCTGCCCAAATGTGTTCGTTATGAACGTTAACGATAGCTGTTCTTGTAAAGTGAGCCTCGTCGGTAAATAAAACCTTCGATAAAAAGTTTGGGTCAATACATTTGTCCAAAAACCATTGACAAATAACAACAAGAGGAGCATAGTCACGTGGCAATAGAGTATGCACCTGTTGGACGTGGTACGGGTGTAACTGTTGCTCGTGCAGTAACCTCCAAATACTAGATTGGTTCGAATTAAACTGTAGTGACAATTTTTGCGTGCTCTTTTCAGGATGCTCAGATATTTCATTAAGAACTAATTCTTCTATATCAACAGTCCTAAAAGATCGGGGTCTGAATGCATTAGTGTGCTCTTTGGACTGCAAATAACCTGTTTCAGACAGGCGTTGATGAATAGTGGCAAAAAACCTTGCGCTTGGACAAATTCGGTTGGGATATTTCTCTTGGTACAAACGTCTAGCTGCAGAACTATTGCAGCGTCCCATCCCATACATTAAATGCATGTCAGCTAGTTCAGAGTATGAATACACGTTTTAATTACTTTCCATATTCAATAACGAAATAAACACGTAAGAGACACACACATTCAATGTTACAAAGTAATGCGTAGCACAAACAGACAATGCATTTATACGGTAGTTGGTTGTTTTGGTCAACAATCCCAAATTTAGAGTTTGTAACTTACTTGGTTTCGTAGATCCAAAATATTTAGTAACAAAAACATACAGACAGCCAGACGGAAAACTAAGCACATTATGTCATACCTTTATAGGAACTTTTACCACTATTTTTGCATGTCTTATCAGTTACCAAAATATTTTACCATAATTTTGAATCACCCTGTATATATATATATATATATATATATATATATATATATATATATATATATATATATATATATATATATATATATATATATATATATATATATATATATATATATATATATATATATATATATATATATATATATAGGCTTAGGTATGGAATGTTTCTGAGTTTCGATATTTTTTATATCGATATTTTGAAATTTCGATTTTAATCGGTATCTCATTTCAACGTTTTTGTATAGGTTAGGCCTGTATTTTACGGCAACTTCGGTAGCTCAGGTTATGATAAGTCGAACTAGGTACCCTAGGAAACTAAATAATAATATATAAAAATAATTAGAATAATATTTGAATAGGCATATCGATGTTTCGATATATCGATATTTTCGAATATCGATATTTTCAAAACATCGAAACTCAGAAACATTCTATACCTTTAATATATATATATATATATATATAATATATATATATATATATATATATATATATATATATAATATATATATATATATATATATATATATATATATATATATATATATATATATATATATATACAAATGGGAGTAATAAATAATATAAACAAGGAAATCCGTTTGTAATATGCCGTACGAAACAAAAAATTTTAATAAAATTCTTTCCAAACATCGTATGAGTGGAGAACTGTAAAGCGATGGGAGTGAATGTGGTAGAAAAACTGTTCGACCGCAGTTGAGAAACAGCAATTCCACGACTTTAGTTGGATGTGTGAATTCAGAGATTAATTAAGGTTTCATTTCAAAGCGGAGAGTTTAAAATGGCAGGATAGTACCCAGGTCTTCTAGAAGAGATTGTAGAAGGCATTGATAGTACACAAGCAGTTTGATATTTAGTTAAGGTTTTGCAACGCTAGTTCTATCATCGTATATTTTGCATACAAGATGAAACTTACTATTTATTATATATATATATATATATATATATATATATATATATATATATATATATATATATATATATATATATATATATATATATATATATATATATATATATATATATATATATATATATATATCCCAAAAAAACTTTTTAAAAACAATAATTAAAAAATAAATAATTTATTAAACCTAATTAAAACAAATAAAAAACTAAAAAGAAGGTAAAATAACAAATAAATGCTAGCTTTCGAAGCCATATGAAGACTTTCTTGTTCAAGCGAATCGATTAAGAGAATGAAGAAACAAGTGATCAAAATACAAACTATTAAAAAAAAAAACTATATATATATATATATATATATATATATATATATATATATATATATATATATATATATATATATATATATATATATATATATATATATATATATATATATATAAATAAACTGCAATAACCGCAGGTATAAACACAAACTAAAATAGCCCATTAGTAAAATAAATAAAATCACAAATGTTTTCGGACAACCGTCCGCTATCAAGCCAAAGTTAAAAGTTAATGATTAAAAGGCAAAATTAAAAGATAAAAAAGGAGACCAGCTCCAAGGAGAGCGATTTAACACAATGATAGGAAGAGTCAAAGAATAAAATGACAATCGCTCATCAGCAACTCGATACAAAAAAAAAATAAAATAAAATAAACATACAAAATTCACAACAATCTATTTATATTTATATATTCAAAATCAAGTTTCTTTATCTCGCAGTTTAATAATTTTTAATATTTTGGGATTAATTTTAAACTGTTTAGTATAAAATCGTCAACATCCAAATTCATTTTATTGTTATTAAAAGTTTCAGAGTTATGAATGACAAATGATTCCATCAGTTTTCTTAAAAGATGTCATTCTCCCTACAGATCACACTGGCATCCGTGATAAAAATTCTATGGTTTACGGAGTTCAAACGGGCGGATTCCGGAAGAAATGGTCTGGGATGAGAGGTGGAAGTTTCACTCCATAACTTGAGGTTGTCCTGAAAAGGATTATCATTTTGATTGATTTCTTTATCCGTTTCTTGAAGTTTAGCGATAGCAGGAAAATTGACAGCATCCACACTCACCGAAGAAATCCGGGAAAAAGCGTCTGCTACAATGTTGTCTTCTCTTCTAATGTAGTGCATTGAAGTGATGTACTCGGTGAGAACGTTATATTATAAAAATCCTTTTTGCAGGATTTTTGGAATATAACGCTGAAACGAGCGGCTTGTGGTCCGCGTAAAGTGTTACCGTTCTTCCTTCTAATATTTGTTTAAAGTGAATCACAGCGTAGTACTGGAAGTTCTCTGTCAAATGCGAAATATTTTCGTTGTGGGTCTGAAAGCCTCTTGCTGTAGAAATCTTTTGGGAAAGGTTGATCATTAATCATCTGGTGTAAAGCTGCTCCTATAGACGTCTGACTGCTGTCTGTTACCAGTTGCAAGTGAGTAACTTTTGGAAAGGAGAAAGGAAGCGTTATTGTATCTTGAAGAGCTTCTTTTGTTGGTAGAATAGATGTGATTTCTTCCTGTTGCAAGTAAGGGATTTATCTTTAGGGAGGTGTTTGGCTTTTTCCGAGAGATGAAAAACGATCTTGCGGAGTAAGGGATGAATTGTCTATAGTAGCAAACCATCCCGAGATATCTTCGTAATGAAACTGAGTCTTGGGGGAGTGGAAAAGTTGTGATGGTTTCTTTTTTTCGTTCGGAGGAGTAATTCTTTCTGAGGAGACTTGGTAACCAAAAAAGGTTAGGGAAGTCCTGAAGAATTCACGTTTCTCCAATGATATTTTAAATGTGTTTTCTTGCAGAAGGCGAAAATCCTGCTTGAGATGGATTTAATGTACGTCTTCTGAAGTAGAGAAGATAAGACAATCATTCAAATAGGTGAAGACGAATTGAAGAAATCTGAAGGTTGAATCCATCACTCTTTGGAACGTAGCTCCAGCATTTTTTAGTCCAAAGGGCATTGATAAAAACTCAAAGAGACCAAAAGGGGTGATAGCTGTGGTTTCTCTATATCATTTGGACGAATTCGAATTTGATGGTAAGCTCTCTGGAGGTCTATTTTTGAAATATTGTTTAGTGATGAAAACGTTAAGACAGACTCTTGATAGAGGAATTGGATATCTGTCTTGTTTTGTATCACTGTTAAGAGATCTGAAGCCTCCGAAGGGTCTCCGTGTTCCAGGTGTTTTCTTCGGCACGAGATGCAATGGAGAAGCCATGAAAACTTGCTTGGTCTGATGATTTCTCTTGAGCAGGATATTAAATTCTGCCTTTTCTGCTCGTAATTTATCATCTGAAAGACGCGAGCTATTTCAAAGACAGGAGGGATATCGCTAGTTTCTATGTAATGACAGAGGCTTTAGTTTTGACCGAAAGGTTGTTGATGTTAGTCGGTGAAATTAGTAATGGAAAGTCTTGAAGTAGTGATGTTTTCAGCGGATTTTCAGGTTGCAGTTGAGACTATAAAGATGGAATTTCCACGGAGGTGACTTTCAAAGGTGTCAGAAGAGTAGTATGGGTATCTCAGAGTGTTCTCTGGCCAAAATAGATGAGAAGATTGAAATGGTGGAGAAAATCCATACCTAGGATAAGTTTGGAGATTTTTGCGACAAAGAATATCCAGATGAATTCTCTTCGTAGCTTGGGAATTATAATGCTTGCCACAATTTCTCCAAAACACTTAATAGGCGAATCATTAGCTGTGGAACAAGTGATGTTTGAAGGATGCAGCGTCAAGGTGAAGAACATGGAGTAAGGTAAACTGGAGATGGATGCTCCGGTGCCAAACAAAATCTGGTGTTTTGTACCGAAGATTTTGAATTCTATAGTAAGCTGCGATCTAGAAATGACACAAATGTCAGCTCGCTCTATGGGTTTTCTGGTGGAGCGGGTGAAGATCGTGAAGCCTGCCTAGAATTTGAAAGGATGTTTAACCATGCCTTTTCAGTTCATGTGCACCAAGGTTTACAACTCTGATCGTGGTCCATAAAAGATATGTCCTTTGTAAACTTTTCCTTTCTGATTCTGATGGAAAGGGGTGAGACCGAAATTAGTCGCAGCTGATGGCTGTGAATCTCTCGCTGGTGTAGAAGAGGAAACTGCTGGAGAAGATACAGTCATGACTGCAGTTGGTTGGCTCATGACTATTATATCGTTGTCGAGATCTACTGGTTGATTTAGCCACAGAGTAGTGTGAATAGTCAATGGAGTTCTGATATGGACGGGAAGGGTTTTTAGAAACTGAATTCGTACAATGTCGTCACTTATGTTTAATTTTCCAGCTTGACGAATAAAGTCCGAGGCAAATCGATGGTTTTCCACAGTAAACTTGTTTGGACAAGAGGTCGTTGAACAGTTCGACTTTTGATTTCTCGAAGAGTTATTAACTACTTATTTAAGACAATCGTAGTCTTCTGACTCCAGTTCTAGTTGTAGAATTCTATCCAATTCTTCGGACGGGAGTTAAGATAATACATCGAAATACTTTGTTCTCGAACTTTTTACTTTTGCTAACTGAAAGTGGTCATCTATAACACGGAACCATGTAAGAACGGAGGTCTCAGAGAATGCGATAGGTTTTTCATAGGTTCTTGGGGGATTTCTTGATCATCTAGCATGGTTACTAATTTCTTCTAAAAAAACCGGCTGACGAAGGGAAAAGCAGGCGGTCGATGTTTGTTGCCCAGTAAAACTAAACAAACACCTTGGGCTACCACTTTATTGTGTGGGCCTCTCTCAGTTCCTTAAGGACATGGTACTATCAAGACTCATTTGGGTGAGAGGAGTGAAGATGTCAACAGAGGCTGGGTGCTTTTTTGGTCTCTCCTCGGAATCTGAACGTCTGCTTATAGGCTCGTGGTAGTCACAACTTTTCTTCAGACTCGACCGTGCCTTTGGTCGGCTCACTGCTATCGCAGATTAGTATATGTAGAACACAGAAGTGTCGAACTACCGACATTTATGCAGCTCCTCTATATGGCTCACTGCGATCACCAAGTCGTGTGATATATACATACACATATATATATATATATATATATATATATATATATATATATATATATATATATATATATATATATATATATATATATATATATATATATATATATATATATATATATATATATATATATATATAAATATTTTTTTTTTATTTTTTTTTATTTATTTATTACGCCTTATCCCACAAGATGCAGGGTGGTGTCAGCTGCAGAAACTTCATGTTCCTGCAACCGTACATGGGATGAAAATACTGGTTTAAAAGGTTCCTAGCCTTTAGAACCATGCGAAGAATAATTCTTCAATTTTCCTGACTGCGACGAAATCTCAATCCTTTCTTTGTCAATCAGATGTTATATATATATAAATATTTTTCACGCCCTTTTTGATTTGTCTATTTAAAATAATTTACTTGAGGAAAAGAACTGCTATTAAAAATTTTGTTGCTCCTCCACTTTAGCCCGTTTAAAAATAAATTTGTTTCATTATTTAATCTAAATTTTATTTCTAATTTTGATTTAATAAAAATCTCAAAATATTTTAAAAATTTTAAAAATATTTAAAAACTTTGGTTAAATGTTTCTAAACAATATCTGTCGTTAATTCTACTAGCTCATCTTCTTTCATCTTCTAACATTTCTTCGAAAATTTTACATCGCTCTCAATCCCTTCTCTGGCTTTCCCAGCTGTTTCCAATCCGATTCCGACAGCTCAGTCAATCAATCAATTATAATATATATATATATATATATATATATATATATATATATATATATATATATATATATATATATATATATATATATATATATATATATATATATATATATATATATATATATATGTAAGTATTTGTACGTATGAATGTGCAAATATATATTTGTGAATGTGTGTCTGTGTATATAGATGTGTGAGCATCTAATACGTTGATTGATTACATGCAGTTAAGTATGTTTCCAAGAATGATTATGTGTGATTGGTCAGCATATTTCTTTTCCTTTATCTGTATTCTCGATCTGTTTTATTTTCATATAACTTACTCATTACATATTTTACAATTACCAACCAACCGTCGTTTCAAATTCAATCTCGAAAGACGATTATATTCCTTACAGTTTTCATTTATCATTTAATGTGTTATTCATTTATCTTGTTTAAATTTTGTTTTTGTGTTTTTGGTTAAGTTTCATAGTTTTAGATAGCTGCTGTGAGTGGGAAACAATTTTTGCTTTATGATTTTGATCATTTAATTTCTTTTTAAGTTCTTTTGAAAATAATTCAGTCATAATGGAACCAAAACGATGAGATTTTATAAAATAAAAAATGCACAATACAGTACTACTGTTTTTTCAAAATTGTGAGACCATTGAAAATAAATAAATAATAAAAAACTGATATTACGTTAGTTTCTGGCCATCCTGTTTATGCTAAAGATAGGAGCATAAGCGTATATATATATATATATATATATATATATATATATATATATATATATATATATATATATATATATATATATATATATATATATATATATATATATATATAACTTTACTTTTTTGCCCCTTGGGCCTTCCTCACTGGAAGGGCCACACTGTCTTTAGGAAATCCGCAACAGCTGCCGGCCGTACCCAAAGGTCTCTCAGAGAGGGGATGGGATGGAGGGTTCTGTGTTGTGCAAGGGTGGGGCATCTCAGAAGGAGGTGTTCTGTTGTGTCTGGTTAATGCATACATCTTTGACATATTGGGGATAGTTTGTTTTGTATATTGAATCTATGTTTGCATGCTTGTACGTTAGGGTGGTGGCCTGATCTTAATCTGGATAGGGTAGTTTGGGTTTTGAGTGGTAATGTGTTTTGTGTATTTGCTTTGTCTGGGGGTTGTTCGTTGAGAAGATGATTTGGTTGGCGGGTGTTGAGATAATTTAATGTTATGATGGTGTGTATGTGTTTGATTAGTGGTGTGTTTTTTGCAGTAGGTGGAATGGTTTTGAATATGTTACTTAGTATAGGGCAAGGGATGATAGAGGCAATTTTAGACAGTGTCTTATGTGGTCTAGTAGGGTATGGTGACAAGGATAGGATATGTCTAGGGTGTTTGTGTAGAATTGGGTTCTTATCATGTCTAGGTGAACACGGATTGGGAGTATTTTTGTTTCTTCGTGTAAATGCTGAATTGGAGTGGTTCTAGTGTTACCTGTGATGATTCGAAGAGCGGTATTTTTTTTTTTTTTTTTAAATTTTTTTTTTTTTTTTTTTTTTTTTTTTTTTGGTAATTTCTCTGTGTTTGAGGGTGAGGTGCAGGGTACCAGGCTGGAGATGCGTAATTAAGTGATGGTCTGATGAAATCTTTGTATGCTATGATGAGGGTGGTTAGTTCGTTACTGAAATTGTTATGTGACAGTGTTCGAATAATGTTTAATTTTCTGTTTGCAATGTTGGTTATGTTTTGGATGTGTTTTGAGAAGGTAAAGTGTGTGTCATATGTGAGGCCTAGGATCTTTGGAAATTCATTTAAAGGAATGAGGATATTATTTAGTTTTACGTGGGGGTGGAGTGAAGATTGGTGTCTATCGGTTGTAAAGAGAGTAATTGAGGATTTTTCGGGGTAAGCTGTCATTCTGTTTGATTTTAGCCATGTTTCCAGTTGTTGGATGTATGATTGAGTGAGTGTGGTGGCTGTGGGTCTGGAAGGGTTTTGTATCGTAATGGATATGTCGTCAGAATATGTTACTAGTTTTATATCTGGTGTTTGTGGGGTGGGTAGGTCTGCTGTGTACAGGTTAAATAATAGAAGGGATAGGATGGCTCCCTGTGGGACACCATTTCTTAGTTTTACTGTTTTTGAAAGATGTTTTTTGTTGGAAACTTGAGCTGCACGATCGGAGAGGAAGTTGGAAATCCATTTTTTATAATTGTTGGATATAGGTGAATGTAGGATTTTTTGTATGAGGTTATGCTTAGGGACTGTATCAAATGCTTTGTTGATGTTGATGGCAATGAGTGTGGTCCTGTGGGATGGTTTTTTGTTTAGGCCATTTATTATGTTTTGAGAGACAGTGGTGAGGGCCGTGGTGGTTGAGTGGGATTTCCTGAATCCGTGTTGAAATTGTGAGGTTTGCATGAGTGGTTGGATTTTTGAATGAATGAGTTTTTCTAAGAGTTTGTCCCCTGAGACAAATCAAGATTCACTCCTAAGGAGCGATGCATTACTCCCCAATTATCAGATTAAAGTGCCATAAAGTACGTTTAGGGCATGTTGGAGCTGTTGGAGAGAAAGCATTATCCCAAAGAGCTATAAGATTATGGTCAAAGTTACCAATAGGAGGGAAAATGTTGTATTTACATCTAAAAGGAGTAGTGGTGAAGCATAAATCAAGAGCGTTCAAGAACTGGTTAGGGCGATCTGGAATGTGCGTAGGTTCCCTAATCAACTGCTCCAGATCGTTGAGAATACTGAATGATTTGGCCTCCCTCCCACCTGTATCAGTATGAGAGTAGCCCAACCATTCAGTGTAGTGTACGTTGAAATCTCCTAAATAGAAGACTTCAGCATTTGGATAAGAAGAAGTAAGTCTCGTTAAAAGTAGTAAGATATTGAAAAAGGACTGGAAAATTTATTCCATTAGGGGAGAAGTAGCAGAAACACAGGATAATTGTAGTAGTAGGAAGACAGATTTTAAGCCATAAAACATTGAAATTAGGAGATTCTAGATTTACGAGACGTGTCACAGGAGTGTTAATGTTAACATAGGCACAGAGTCCACCATTTAGTCTGAAATTGTGAAAAAAGTTGTAATTGGAGAAATGGAGGTTGCTAGAGAAAGGATTCCTTTCCAACTGGGTCTCAGACAGAAGCAAAAGGTTAGGATGAGAGTTAGAGAGGTGATATTCAACAGCTTCGATATATATATATATATATATATATATATATATATATATATATATATATATATATATATATATATATATATATATATATATATACATACATATAGGGGTTGTGTTTTAGGTGTGTGTGTTTAAACGAGTTTTCTCCCTATGTGTGTGCCCCCTCCTTGAAAAGGGCTCTGCCCGTGAGTGGTGGCTTTCTGTAATATATATATATATATATATATATATATATATATATATATATATATATATATATATATATATATATATATATATATATATATATATATATATATATATATATTCAGTTATCGAAAGGGATCATAAATTATTCGGAATCGGTATCGAGATCGGGATAAGGGATCTGGATTGGGATCAGAATTTTGAATTTCATAATAATGTATTGGCTTCTGTCGTCCGCTGTCACTATATAAAATAATGACAAACCCAGATCCACACGTTATAACGCGCATGGTAGATGTGAAGGTAGTACCCGCTGCAGTTTTTTTTTTTTTTTTTTTTTTTTTTTTTAATTAAGTGCAAAATGAAACGTGACATTACTGCATTAAAATTACTAACACCACAAGCGTAGTTTGTGCTGTGCAATTTTAAAGAAGAGCGTATATCGTTAACGTTAATAACATTCCTTTTATTAAGATTCCCTTTGAATTATTAACAATACCATTCCTTATTTCCTTTAAGTTAGTCTCCTTCATCGTGCAGTCACTGTCTTCGCTACTGTTTGACAGATATGTCGAGCTTGCAGCCAATTGATATTCGTGTCCTGTATCTTTGTGTATGTTTTTGAATTCCTTCTGCTCTTTGAGGACTGAGAAAGTGCTATACTCCACTGTGCGAACATTGAAATTTAACCAGATGAACATCTCTGCATTCTGTGACAGCAATCGACAGCATGTGTCAGTAATCACGTGTTTACCAACTTTAAATTGTCGTTCAAATGAAACGCTACTCAGTGGTGCCATGAGGAAATGTTGAGCAACGAAAGCCAGATTCTGAAAATTCTTCCTTGTCATATTCCAATAATTCAGTGAATTTTCTGTTGGTCACTGAATATTATCAGTCACATATGCTAGACTTTCTTTTTCGCAACTTCTTCAAGTTAAATATTGCTAGCGACTAATTTATCCGTGTGGTGTGATTGACTATTATTATCGTCACCACCCATAAGCCTTATTGACTCGGCCCAGTTATCGCCTAAAACCGTGAACATCTAAGAACCAAGGCTGGGTTGGTCACTTTGATCGATTGTTTTAATGCTGGGCTGTCCATTTGCATCTTGTTGACACTCCTGAACAACAAGTTCGTTTAATTTCGAAAATGCATGTCCATGTTCTTCATGGTTTCGGAAAATCTTTGCTACTTTGAAACGCGGATCTAAAACGGTATTGATAGAGTGGCTTAAATTTTTTGATGTTCACATCATATCTCCATACAAATATATATATCAATGTATTTAAGCAAACTTAGTAGTCTGATTTGGAGAAAGCGAAACTCTGCATTTCCAATTTTTTTCGTAAAGCGTGCGCAAGGAAAATTGTCTCCCTTTTGCAGACTATTTCCTTTTCAGCCATCAACATTCTTGTTTCGAAGAGTGAAAGCAGCGAGTTCAGTGATTCAATTAAGCGCCAGTAATTCGAGGTCAGTTTGTGCGAATAACTCACGGTGATTTCAGATTTCTCTAAAATGAACAAAGCCAAGGCGATTGCCTTCTTTAGCAGAACTAGACTGCTTAACTCATTTTTGGCACTTTTTTGTTTAACATCATCTAACATTTCATCAGAGACATTGGCAAAACATCGTTTTAAGGCATCCCATGGGTTGACACTTCCTACAACATCGCATAGCGTGTTTACTCATGTCTTTGCAACCTTTTTATCGAGATATTTTCCACCAGATTTAAATATAGGCAATGCTCCTCTCATGAGTTTAGTGAGAAAAGCCCAGAGGACATACCCTCTCTGCCATCTAGTTCTCCTATAAACTCTTTCTCTTTCCATTATTATTTCCATTATTTTTTCCTAATATAAATACGAACGGTGTTTAAATAAGATATACTCAACGGGAAATAGTGTACACTCTGTTCAGGGGGAATATGAACTACTCTTAGTAAAGATGCTTTTGTATTTCCAACATATTGATGTTCAACAATATGTGCATATGTAAGCCATACCCGCCTTCTCTAACAACTCTGAAGGATTACATACTAATTAAATAAGGTTTGCAACCTCCACTTTTACAACATCTTGTTCTAAGTACTCTTGAGTAGTAGGCATGTATCTCATTAAAATTATGTAGAGAAGACTCGGTTACTGAATTAGGCAGAAATGATCCGTCTAAAGGTGATTCAGAGAGGTAAATACACTTATAAAACCCGTCTGTGTGTTGGAAAATAAATGATCTTCTATATTTTAAATTCGCGTGTATTACAGATCTTAAAGTTATGAGTTTATAATCTTCAGTAAGGCTTTATTAGTTTGAAAAAATAAATCTCTACATAATCGACTCAGTAAAAATCTACTATTTGCGAATCTAAGCAGATCGGCAAGAGATTTGTAAAAACTCCTCTTTACAGAAAACTATTCACAATAAAAATTATCATCATTACGTTTTACAGTACTTAACACATTCACATTATATATTTTCAAAGTATTTTTAACGAATTTAACACTTCTAAAAATCACGAAAGCATTACGATTTGAAGTTACATTTTCAATATCCAAATCTAATAACAATTCACAAAACCCTATTTCATACTTTTCTCTTTCCAGTTGTATAGGAAATATTAATTCAGTAGTAAAATCCGAGACTTTGTTATCAGAATATAAATCCATAGATTCCGAAGACGGCAGAGTTAGGTAAAAATGGTCTTTACTCTCCATGATCTCGAAATAGAATGATTAAGATTTTCTTAATTAACTCTGTTGATTTTATATAAGTATTAAACTTGTCAGGATAACCTTGCTATTTTATGAGATACATTTTGTTTTTTCCTTTTTCCTTAAACTCTAATATTTTTTTCCCTCACTCAAAATATGTTCAGGTAAGATTCTGCCGATTTACCCTCAGATGGCACTGGCACTCCCCTCAGATGGCACTGATACTCTCTGCAAAAGTCGTCCCCTAATATATATATATATATATATATATATATATATATATATATATATATATATATATATATATATATATATATATATATATATATATAGAGAGAGAGAGAGAGAGAGAGAGAGAGAGAGAGAGAAGAGAGAAAGTTCTTATTCTCACCTTAAATAATGTTCCATTACTGAAGGTCTCCATTAATCAAGATATTTTGAATTTTTTTTTTTTTTTTTTAATTAAAAGCAGCAAATGTGCACAGGTTAATAACATAAATATTGTTAATGAATGTTACACGAGTATATATATATATATATATATATATATATATATATATATATATATATATATATATATATATATATATATATATATATATATATATATATATATATATATATATATATATATATATATATATATATATATATATATATATATAGTAGTAAGGGGCGCGAGATCGTGGATGGACCGGTTTGAAAACCGGATAACCGGTTTGCAATTTGCAATTGCAAACTTAACCTCAGCTTCTTTCCTGAGGGTATTTTTGGGGGCTCCGCCCCCTTGAGGGGAAACCCCGCCCCCTGAGGGGAGTTCATGTACCTTTGTGAGTTGTTTTTAATCAGATAATCCGTCTTATCTTCATGTTGATCTTGTTTTTGTGTGTTATCTTTGATGTAATCATGTTATTTTAATTAATCTTACCTGTTTAACCCTTTTGATTTGTCGGTTTTTGTTTGATGTATCCGCGTTCGCGTTCTTCAGGTTCTAGCTTGATGCCGGATTTATCCGGATTTCGCGATGGCCCAGCCCGGATTTCGCGCGGATTCGGTCGCGGATTTCAGTCAGAATTTATCTGTATTTTAATCGTTTTTTATTCCGGTTTTTAAACCGGATGGCCGATTTCACAATTTTCCATGTTCGATATATATCGAACGAAATATCGACCGATTAATCGGACAATATACCGATCGATTAATCGAAGCTGATTTGTCACATGAGTGACGTCATCACAGAACATATATCCAAATTTTTTCAAAGTTATAAAATTCAATTTTATATAAGTAAATTTGAGTCTCGAACTCTCGACAGATGAGCAGGTATAGACCTTTATGCTCGCTTCCCAGGTACTTAGACCGTTACGCCACCAAGGCATTGGGAACGAACGAATGATTTCTCTTTTACAATAATAATTATCTTCGAATATGGTTATTATATACAATGAAAGAAAACGAGACAATTTTGGTAAAACTAAATAAAATAATAAATAAATAAATAAAAATACTAAAATAAAAAGAAAACGAAGTAATTTTTTGGTGAAACTAAAAAAAAAAAAAAAAAAAAAAATTAAAAAAAAAAAAAAATTAAAAAAAAAAATAATAAAAAAAAAAATAAAAAAAAAAAAAATTAAATAAAAAAATGAAAAAAAATAATTAAAAAAAATTAAAATAATTAAAAAAACATTAAAATAAATAAAAAAAACATTAAAATAAAAAAAAAAGCATTAAAAGCATTAAAAACATTGAGAACAACAGAGGATAAGGGAGGGGTGCATAACCCCTCCGCCCCCACCTTTGCTCCTTCACGTTTTCGTTGTTTTCGTAACAATATTATTACATTTTAATGAATAATTTTAAAAATATTAAACTTATTTTAATATATTTCTTTTGCTTTTTGACTTGTGAAAAATTTGTTTGAATTTTGTGGATTGGGTGTATGAGAATGATGTATCTGTGATCTGTATGCTTGGGATGTGTGTTTGTGCGGACTGATTTAACGGAATTGAGTGGCTTTTGTGATCTATGTGACTGAGAAATGTTGCTTTCAGTGACTTGTATTGATGAAATTGAGTGAATTTTGTTTGGGAAGGGTGATTGTGTGATTTGAGTTAGTGAAATTGTGTGATTTTGAAGTCTGTGTGTTCGAGAAGAGCATTTGCGCGAATTATTTTAGGAAAGCATCGATTAATCGATCGGTATATTGTCCGATTAATCGGTCGATATTTCGTTCGATATTTCGTTCGATATATCGAACATGGAAAATTGTGAAATCGGCCATCCGGTTTAAAAACCGGTATAAAAACCGATTAAAATACGGATAAATTCTGACTGAAATCCGCGACCGAATCCGCGCGAAATCCGGGCTGGGCCATCGCGAAATCCGGATAAATCCGGCATCAAGCTAGAACCTGAAGAACGCGAACGCGGATACATCAAACAAAAACCGACAAATCAAAAGGGTTAAACAGGTAAGATTAATTAAAATAACATGATTACATCAAAGATAACACACAAAAACAAGATCA
>SEYY01001281.1:147500-160000 GCA_009176605.1 Armadillidium nasatum
ACATCTTCTTTACTCTTTAGTTGCTAACTCTATCTACTATTCAAACCACATATTCCCCCTAATTTCTTTTTTTTCAAATATATAAAATGTTTTTTGGGCATTTATTATCTATGTTTCAAATCCATACATTACAGATTGCAAACATTTATTTTCAAACATTCTTACCTTTATTTCCTTAGATATTCTCCCATTACGTACAGTCGTGAACAAAAGTTCGTTCTTATTAAGCTGGAAATAAATATTTATATAAAATGGAGATCATCTCAGGTTCAGCCAATCACAGTTCAATTAAGCCCCTCTCAATGTTTTTATTTTCTTTTTATTCAAAATAGAGCTTTTATGAAATGATCTCTATTTTATATAAATATTTATTTCCAGCTTAATAGGAACGAGCTTTTGTTCACGACTGTACCTCCCTCAAACCCCCGATCACTTTATTATTTATTTCCATTTCCATTCACCATTTTCTCTCCACCAGTCTTCCCAGATATTTAAACTCTTCTACCACATCAAATTTCACTCCCCTACCTCGACACCTTCTCATTCCTCCCACTTACTACTTCGTCACAGCCCTTAATCCTCATTACTTTACTGTTTGTTAGAACTACTCTTAATTCTTTAATTAAATGCACATTGCCTCACAAACTCCCTCAAAAGCATTCTTAGATTCTCTTCAGACTATGCAACCAACACCGCATCATCCGCACACTGAAATACATTAACCCCCTATTCACTCTCCACACTTCTCAACCTAGCAATCTTCTTTTCCTTCTCTATCCCCTTAACATCACTATCCATCCGTAGCGATATATATATATATATATATATATATATATATATATATATATATATATATATATATATATATATATATATATATATATATATATATATATATATATATATATATATATATATATATATATATATATATATATATATATATATATATATATATATGGCCAGACTTAACTTTAACATCCTCAAATATTTAAAAAACTACTAAACCTACGTTAAAAAGGATAACATTTTTGGAATCCTTGAAGAATTTTTGTAAGGAAAAATTGGGAATTAAAAAAAAAAAACATTAATTTTAATTACTACGTAATTTATAATTCTTTTAATAACCTGAACGACTTCGTACGTCTGGCAGCGCACGTCTGGGAGCGTCTTTTTATGAGTCAAATTTCGAGAATTTGAAATATAAATTTGGCGATTGACTGAGAAAATTGTAACAAAAATATATATATATATATATATATATATATATATATATATATATATATATATATATATATATATATATATATATATATATATATATATATATATATATATTATATATATATATATATATATATATTTGGTGTAATATAGCAGTAGGCTACGACCCTACGGCAACGAACCAGCTATCAGTTAGGCCACAATCCAACGGCAATCTCTGGTCGTCAGGTTAAATAAGTCTAATGAAGTTCGCTAAAAAAAAAAAAAAAAAAAAATAATAATAATAATAATAATAATTTATCGTACACAAATAATTTTTTTTTCTAATTTTAAATTATTTTCACATTTTTTTTTAAATTTTCTTTATCAAAATTCTTCAAGGATTCCAAAAATGTTCTCCTTTTTAACGTAGGTTTAGTAGTTTTTGAAATATTTGAGAATGTTAAAGTGAAGTCTGACCTCTCTCTCTCTCTCTCTCTCTCTCTCTCTCTCTCTCTCTCTCTCTCTATATATATATATATATATATATATATATATATATATATATATATATATATATATATATATATAATATATATATATATATATATATATATATATATATATATATATATATATATATATATATATATCCTCCGGTGGGCAAAGGCCAGAGGCCTACCAAATTCCACAGGAGTTGGCAAAAATCTTATCTTGGTCGAAGTAGGCCTACATGTTCAGATAAACGTCTTTTGCAAGCATGCAAGTCAAAGGAAGTTGGGAAAGCATATAAAGGAAGGGTATTCCAGACTTTACCAGTCAGAATATGTAGGATTGAGCATAGAGGTTAAGTCTGGGGTCGGAGAGTTGGACAGAAAAAGTATGAGACTGTGTAGAAAGGAGTGTTGCCCAAGCTCTTCTCAGTGGAGGTGATATGAGACGAGAGATTTCAGAAGAGCAGTGCCTGTTGTAATAGAGAGAGTATCGCAACAATTCAACGAGCAGAGAGATTGTAAAGAGTGAGTAAGAACAGGAAAGTTGATGAGAAGAAAGACCCTAGACTCCACCTTCTAAAGGAGAGCTGTATGAGTGGAACCACCCCAGATGTGTGAAGCATACTCCATACAGGGTTGAACAATACCCCTGTAGAGAGCAAGCAACTGGGGTGGCGAGAAGTATATCTGAAGGCGCCTTAGAACACCCAACCTCTTAGAAGCTTATTTAGAAAGAGAAGTAATGTGGTCTTTCCAAGAAAGATTACAAGAAAAAGATATGCTGAGAATATTTAGAACAGATGAAGGTTTGAGTTTTGTGTTTTCGAAGAAGACTTTATAGCTGTGTGGAAGATTGTGCTGAGGGAGAGATGGAGGAACTGAGTTTTTGAGGCATTGAAAACAACCCTGTTTCTCTGCCCCAATTTGAAATAGGGGAAAGATCAGAGGTTAGTTGCTCCAAGGCTACCCTTTTTGAGTCTATCAACTGCTGTTGGGAGGGGCGTCTTTCAAACTGAAAGGAGTAATGAAGGGTGGAGTCATCAGCATAAGAGTGGATAGGAGATGAGGTAATAAAGAGAAGATCATTGATGAAAAGCAGAAAAAGTGTTGAGGATAGGAAAAACCCTGAGGAACACCACTATTGAAAGATTTAAAGGAAGAACGGTGGCCGTCTACAACAGCTGCTATAGAAAGACCAGAAAGGAAATTAGAGAGAAGATCACAAAGAGAAAAATAGATACCGAAAGAGGGAAGTTTAGAAACTAATGCTCTATGCTAGACTCTATCGAAGGCTTTCGATATGTTCTACGCGACAGCAAAGGATTGACCGAAATGACGAAGAGCAGAGGACCAATAATCAGAGACAAGGGAAAGAGGATCACCAGTAGAGCGTTTCTTACGAAAGTCATATTAGCGATCAGAGATAAGATTGGAAGGATTGAGATGTTTCCAAACCTTCCTGTTAACGATAGATTCGAAAACTTTAGAGAGAAAGGAGTTCAAAGAAATTGGACGGTAATTGGAAGGTTGAGGGGCGTCCTCCTTCTTCGGCAAAGCCAGAATGAGTGCACGTTTCCAGCAAGAAGGGAAGGTTGAAGTAGAGAGGCAAAGAAAAAAAAGTTTATTAAGGCAAGGTGCAAGCTCGGAAGAACAAGTTTTGAGACCACATGAGGAATACCATCGGTACCATACGCCTTTTTAGTATTATGCTCAGAGAGACAAATAATGATGTCTTTAGAAGAGATTCAAATTTTAAGCATAAATAAGTTTGAGGGGGTTGAAAGAGTTGGTATAGCTTCGGAAGCGTCTAAGGTTGAATTAGAAGCAAAAGTTTGAGCAAAGAGTTCAGCTTTAGAAGAAGGTAAAACAACAGTTGTGACGTCGGAAGATACTAATGGAGCAAAAGAGGAAGAAGCAAATTTAGAGTTGATATTTTTTGCAAAATGCCAGAAAGAACGTGAAGAAAAGATTGTTGCATTTTCTACAGAGAAAAAGTTTTTAGTGTTACGAAGGATACGTTTTGCACGATTTCGGGATGAAATATAAGTTGCGTGAGTTTCTAGAGTTTGAAGACGATGGTAGTACCTGAAGGACACATCCCTGCGGAGGATAGCGCAAGAACAAGCAGAGTTAAACCAAGATTTGTTGGGTTTAGTAGAAGGGAAAGAATACGGAATGTACTTCTTCATGCCAGAAAGAATCATCTCGGTTATGCGCTCTGCACACTTCGAGGGACCTCTCCCACGGTAGCAGTAATCATTCCACGCTAAATCAAATAAGTACTATCGCAAGTCCGACCAGCTTGCGGCATCTAAATGCCATAAACGTTTCCTTTCAATAGAAGGGGATCTTTAATGCGGAAAGACTTGAAGAGATCGAAGAGGATACAGAGAAAAGAAGATGATCGTAGGAACTCAGAGGAAGAAAGAGTTTAACAATATAAGGAGAAAGATTAGAAGTTAGCATAAAGGTCAAGAATGTTGAGTTCACCTCCAAGACGATCAGGGAAGCGAGTAGGGAACTGCACCAACTGCTCAAGGTCGCTTTGGATAGCGAAATGGAAGGCACCTTCACCAGCTGTATTATGAGAACTAGAAGAAAGCTATTGGCGGTGAAGAACATTAAAATCACCTAAAAGGATGATTTCAGAGAAAGGAGAAGAAGAGAGAATGTGCTCTATTTTGGACTTTAAATAGTCGAAGAATTAGTAGATAAATAAATAGAACAAATGAATTTAGTTGTAGAATGGCAGGAGAAACTGAGCCATAAGGTGGAAAATTTCGAAGACTTCAAATTAGAGACAACGACATCGTTGCGCAGGCATGCACAACAACCACCTTTGGCTAAAAATTGAGGATAGAGACAGTAGGAGTAGACAGAATAGGGTTTGTTATCAGTACGCTCAAACCTTTGAGTTTCTGTGAAGAATAAAGGTTAGGTCTTGAAGAAGAGAGGTGATGTTCAGCAAAGTGGAAATTGGAGTGCAGACCGGGAATTTTGCAGAAATTCATGAAAAAAAATAGACCGTGCATCAGGACAAGCCGGCTGCATAGTCTTGGTGACACCAACCCTTTCACAGGAGGCCACCAACTCCTAAGTGGTATGGGGAAATGGGTGATGAGGAGCTATTTTTGGAAGCCGACCCCTGGGGTTTCCCCGAGGCTACTGTTGTTGACTCCATCATTATTAAATTGTTTTTTTTAAAGAGGTTGTGTGACTGTAATAGTATTTTATGTGTGTGAAAGAGAGCCTACTCCATGTACAAGAAAGTGGAGATGAGCGCGAAAGAAATGGGACGATTGTTGGAGTGTTGAGAGGGGTCCCCCTTCTTCGACACAGGCTGAATATATATATATATATATATATATATATATATATATATATATATATATATATATATATATATATATATATATATATATATATATATATATATATATATATATATATATAACCCCAAAGAGAATAAAACAACAAAGCTTAAAAATGTAAGCAAGACTTTCGAAAGAACACCAGCCTTTCCTCATTCAGGGTTACTTTTCTTAATTAAAAATAAAGAAAAGAGAAAAAGTGTATAGTTTCTAGCAAATGGTTATAATTTGAGTAAAAATTTGGATTCTTTTTTTACAGACAACCTTTGGTCATCCATTTCCGCTAATTTACTATGATATATGATTTGGATTACTATGAAAGTTTGTCTTTAAAGCTCGGTAAAATAAATATCGTCCATCATTATCAATACCAGTATCTCAATACTATAAATACGTCCTTATTTAAGTAACATCTTTATGGTTAATTCTAAAATTGAAACCTTATGCAAACTATCTCATCTAAAACTTAAAAACTTATGCTTGCTTCTTTAGATGTTGAATCGTTATTTACCAATAAAAATTATTATTCAACATGTTTACCATTCAAGTAACGCCCCTCGTCTTGATATATCCGAAAACCGCATGCGGAACTTATTATTAATATGTTGCAAAGAAACATCTTTCAAGTTTCAAGACAATTTCACCTTCAAATAGATGGCATTGCTATGGGTTTACCTCTGGGCCCTACGTTCGCAGATTTTTATGTCTGAACTTGAAAACAGAATCATGGAGGAAAATAACAAATTCAACCCTATCTTCTGTGTAAGATATGTAGATGATGGCCTTACCATTTTTAGGAACTGTAATGACATTTTTCAATTCATTAACCGCTTACAAGATTTATCTTGTTTAAGTTTCAATTCTGAAACGTCTCTAAATAATGCTATCAACTTTTTAGATATAAAGATAAAAATTAATGGTGATGGAACCTTTTCAACGAGCATGCATGTCAAACCAATTGATAACGCCTATACCTTAATTACAACTCCTACTGGCCAGATATATATAAACTTTCGATTGTTAAAGCGCTTATATATAGAAGTTTTAAATTATGCTCTAATTGGAAATCATTGATATTGAAGTTAAGAGGATCAAAAAGAACTTAATCAACTGTAACCACCCAATTTCTATAACAGAAAAACCAATCAAAATAACTATTACCAAACTTTAAAAAAATCGGGAAAATACTAGCAATAAAACTGATAAAATTAACTTTTATTTTAAAACTTCCAATGCAGTTGATTTTGATAAAGAGGAAAAAAGCCTTCGTGGAATTATTGATACCCATGTAAAACCCACAAACAATTTAAAAATATTAGTTAAACTAAACCATAAAAGCAGACCGCTTTCTTCTTGCTTTCCAACAAAGGAAACCCTTCCAGCTTGTCCCGAGTCTGATTGTACGTATATTGGCTACACAATCAGATTAACAGATAAGGCGCATCAATATCGTTTTAAGCCCAGTAAAATTTACTGACACTTCTACTCTATATTGAGCATGGGAAAGCAACTATATGTGATATATCCCAATCATTTAAAATTCTTTACTCCTCTTGAGAATCGCCGAATTAAAAATCACTGAAGCTTCCTATATTAAAAATTGCAAAAAATACATTAACATTTTTAATATATTGTCACTTAAACTAAACATAACATGATATACACAAACTCTGAAAATATCCGTCTATGGTTTACGGACGAAACCGTTATAAAATAAATATAATTATGCTTCTCTTTCTCTATAAGTTGTTTTCGATTAATTGTATTAAGAAAATTAAATTTAAATTAAAGAAAAAAAAAAAAAAAAAAAAAAAAAAAAAAAAAAAAAAAAAAAAAAAAAAAAATTTATTATTATTATTATTATTATTATTATTATTATTATTATTATTATTATTATTATTATTATTATTATTATTATTTTTATTATTATTATTATTATTATTATTATTTTATTATTATTATTATCATCATCATTATACGAAAGACAATTAAAACTTAAGTTGGTGTTGGTTTTCAATGAAAGTAGAGTCACGCACATAAAAGCAAACATTTCGCAATTTCTGATTACATTTAAGAAGCAAAAACTCGGAAACTTTTTCAAACTCTTCTATACTCTATTTTCTCTCCTATTCATTTAACTGAAGCACTTCCTATTTTATATATATATATATATATATATATATATATATATATATATATATATATATATATATATATATATATATATATATATATATATATATATATATATATATATAATATTATATTATTTATTTTTTTATTAATTTATATTACTCTAGGCGATTATTTTTATTGCCACTTTTTCCGAGTGCTCCTTTTTCTATAATATATATATATATATTTTTTTTTTGCATGTGGTAAGTTTTTAGAATTTTTTATTTTTAGAGTTTTCAAAAAATTTTTTTTTAAATTATTTAAAAATAAAAATAAAAATTACATAAAAAATATTTTGGAATATAAATGTTTTTTATATAAATTTATTAAATATAAATATAAATTTTTACATACGATAACAGAGAAGAACAAACCTTAGGCTCTTAAAATTAAAGACTACATTTTCTATTTTTTTGTAGTTTTGTTTTTTCATTTGTGTTATCTGTGTTCTTTACATGTATATTTTTTATAATTAATGAATAGACTGATTCAATACAGTATTCCTTGCAATGGATCTTTAAAAATACATATAATTATGGAACTTGATGCAGTTCTTTCTACAATGATTTAATATAATTTCGAAAAAAAATAAAAAATAAAAAATATATATATATATATATATATATATATATATATATATATATATATATATATATATATATATATATATATATATATATATATATATATATATATATATATATATATATATATATATATATATATATATATATATATATATATATATATATATATAACTATATAGGGGAGGACATAGCGCCGTCCGAAGCGATGAATACCCCCCATTGGGCTTAACCACGGGGTGATAGGGTGGGCTAGACAGTTCCGTTTCACGCCGTTGCCCTTTGGCTCGTTCCTTTTCGCGTTTCATCTTCTCAGAGGGTCTCTAGTGTACCCTCGTCTCACATCAGAGTGTTTACGCTCTCACTTTTCCTTCCCGCGACTCCCTTCTCACATTCCCACAAATTTATAAGCGCTTACAACTACAATGGCGAAACATAGAACTGCCTCGGAGAAGCTACTAGGGGCGGCATCCAAAGAATGCACCTCATCCACTCCTTCCCCCATCACCACTTGGGAGTTGGTGGCCTCCGGTGATGGGGTTGGTGCCACCAAGACCTCTATGCCGACTTGCCCTGGTGCACGATCTTCCTTTTTCATTAACTTCTGCAACATTCGCGGTCTGCACTCTAATTTCCACTTTGTCGAACACCACCTCTCTTCTTCTAGTCATCACCTCTTATTTTAACCGAAACTCAGGTGTTTGAGTCCTCTGACAGCAAGTCCTACTCTGTTTCCTCCTACTGTCTCTATCCTCAATTTTCAGCCAAAGGCGGATGTTGCGAGTACGTGCTCAGCGATGTTGTTTGTTCTCGTGTGTCTAATTTGGAGTCCTCTGAATTATCTCCTTTATGGATTAAATTTTCTTCCAACTCTACAACTAAATTTATCTGTTCAGTCTTCTTTTCTCCTAACTCTACTGATTATCCAAAATTCTTCAACTATCTTAACTTCAAAAAAGAACACATTCATTCCTCTTATCCTTTCTCTGAAATCATCATATTACGTGATTTCAATATTCACCACCGCCAATAGCTTTCATCTAGTTCTCATGATCCAGCTGGTGAACTTGCATACCAATTTTCTATCCAGAATAACCTTGAGCAGTTGGTGCATCTCCCTAACCGTATTCCTGACCGTCTTGGTGATGAGCCCAACATACTTGATCTTTTCCTAACTTCTTATCCTTCTCCTTATATTGTTAAACTATTTCCTCTTCTGGGTTCATTCGAACACCTTCTTGTCTCTGTATCTTGTCCTGTCTCTTCAAGTCTTCTGCAGAACAGCCCCCGCCTTCGGCGAGGAGACGTTTTTGGCATTTCGGTGCCACTAACCGGTCTGACTTTCGGATGTACTTTTCTGATTTTCCATGGGATGATTACTGTTTCCGAGGGAGGGGTCCATCGGAGTGTGCAGAGCGCATAACAGAGGTGATTCTCTCTGGCATGGAAGCGTACATTCCATATTTTTTCCCTTCCACTAAACCTAATAAACCTTGATTTAACTCTGCTTGTTCTCGTGCTATCCGACGCAGGGTTGCTGCCTTCAGGGATTACCGTCGACTTCAAACTCCTGAAACTCATGCAACTTATATTTCATCCAGAAATCGGGCAAAATCTATTCTTCGAGATTTCAAAAACTCTTTTCTCCGTCGCAAATGCAATAATTTTTCTGGTTCCTCTTCCTCTCGCCCTTTCTTGCATTTTGCAAAAAATGTTCTCTAACTTTGCTTCTTCCTCTTTCCCTCCTTTAGTATCTTCTGACGGTACAACTTCCGTTTTGCCTTCCTCTAAAGCTGAACTCTTCGCTCAAACCTTTGCTTCTAATTCAACGTTAGACGATTCCGGAGCTGTTCCTACTCCTTCAACCCCCTCCAACTCATTTATGCCTAAAATTGTCATATCTTCTAAAGACGTCATTTCTGCTCTCTCTGAGCTTAACACTAAGAAGGCGCACGGTCCTGATGGTATCCCTCCTGTGGTTTTCAAAATTTGTGCTTCACAGCTTGCACCCTGCCTTGGTAAACTATTTCGTCTATGTCTTTCTACTTCAACCTTCCCTTCTTGCTGGAAACGTGCGCTCATTCAGCCTGTGCCTAAGAAAGGGGACCCTTCTCAACCCTCTAACTATCGTCCCATTTCTTTAACCTCCGTTTTTTCTAAAGTTTCCGAATCTATCCTTTAACAGGAAGATTTGGAAACATCTCAATTCTTCTAATCTTATCTCATATCGCCAGTATGGCTTTCGTAAGAAACGCTCTACTGGTAATCTTTCAATTCTCTCTGACTCTTGTTTTTTTTTTTTTTTTTTTTTTTTTTTTTTTTTTTTTTTTTTTTTTTTTTTTTTTTTTTTTTTTTTTTTTTACACAACGCCACCACTCACGGGCAGAGCCCTTTTCAAAGAGGGGGCACACACACATGCACAAAGCTCATTCAAACACACACACACACACACCTAACGCACAGCCCTCAGGTGGGCGCAGACGGAAGCCTTGAAGAGTGGAAGATTAAATACAGGAGGAAAAATAAATGATGGTAGAGAGTTCCACAGAATAGAGGTGGCTGGAAAGAAGGAGGTACCACAATGGGCTAGCCTGGGATTTCCTACGTCCACACAAAATTGGTGCGAAAGCAGGGCACCCCTTGTGCAACGAGGACGACGCAATGGTGGAGGAATGCGAGAGGCCAATTCCCTCGAGCACCTGCCATTGTAGTACCTGTAGAAAAGAGATAGCGCGCCAACGTCACGTCGCAGAGACAGAGGGTCAAGTGAGTTTGAAAGTAGGGGACAGTTTATTAATCTCTTAGCTTTTGACTCAACCCTATCCAGAAGAGAGGAGGAGCCGAGCCCCCCCAAATGTGAGAACAGTACTCCATACAAGGACGAATAAGACCCTTATATATTTGGAGTAACTTCTCAGAAGAAAAAAATTCTCGCAATCTGAACAGAACTCCCAGCTTCTTAGAGGCCGCTTTAGCAACCATTGTAATATGTGGTTTCCAAGACAGTTTGTTGTTTATGTTTAGACCAAGAATGTTAATGTTATTTACAGGTGAGACGGGAGAGCCATCGAAGAGGATAGGAAAGTTAGGAGGTGTTTTTGAGAGGGAGATGTGAAGAAGTTGAGTTTTTAAAGAGTTGAATTTTACAAGGTTGCTATGAACCCCACCGGGAAATCCCATCCAGATCGGCAAGAATGGAATCGGAAAGTTGAAGACGAGAAGCAAGTCTAGAAGCAAAAGAGGGAGCAGATTTGAAATGAGTAGAAGAATGCAGAGTTGAATCATCAGCATAAGAGTGAACAGAGTTAGAAGTGCAGTGGAGAAGATCGTTAATGAAAAGTAAGAATAAGGTTGGAGATAAAACAGAACCCTGAGAAACACCACAGTTGACAGAAAAGGAGGAAGAGGTCGCTCCATCTACAACTGCCGAAATGGAACGATCTGAGAGAAAACTAGACAAGAGTAAGCAAAGGGAAGGAGGAAACCCAAAGGAAGGGAGCTTAGAGAGCAGTGACGCATGCCATTCCCGGTCGAAATCCTTGGATATGTCAAGCGCCACCACACAAGACTCCCCGAAGTCCTTAAGGGCAGAAGACCATAGATCAGTAAGATAGGAAAGTATGTCACCAGTTGGTCCTCCGCCCTTCGGAATTTCGGTGAATCCTTTGCTGTTGTTCTGGAAATATCGAAAGCTTTCGGTAGAGTCTGGCACAAAGCTTTGATTTCCAAACTTTCCTTTTTCGGAATCTATTCTTCTCTCTGTGACCTTTCTAATTTCCTTTTTGGTCGTTCTATAGCAGCTGTTGTAGACGGCCATCGTTCTTCCTTTAAATCTATTAATAGTGGTATTCCTCAAGGATCTGTCCTATCCCCAACACTTTTTCTGCTTTTCATTAATGACCTTCTCTTTCTTCTTTATCTCCTATCCACTCCTATGCTGATGACTCCACCCTTCATTACTCTTTTCAATTAGAAAGGCGTCCTTCCCAACGACAGTTACTAAACGCAAGGAAAGTAGCCTTGGAGCAGCTGACCTCTGATCTGTCTCTCATTTCTAATTGGGGCAGAGAGAACATGGTTGTTTTCAATGCCACCAAAACTCAATTCCTCCATCTTTCTACTCGACACAATCTTCCACACAACTATGATATCTTCTTCGAAAACACATAACTCAAACCTTCATCTCTCCTAAATATTATTGGTTTTTCTTTTTCTCGTGATCTTTCTTGAAAAGATCACATTACCTCTCTTTCTAAACAAGCTTCTAAGAGGTTGGGTGTTCTGAGGCTCCTTCAGTATTTCTTCACTCCATCCCAGTTGCTTGCTCTGTATAGGGATGTTGTTCACCCTTAATGGAGTATGCGTCACACATCTGGGTGGGATGGTTCCACTCATACAGCTATCCTTGATAAGGTGGAGTCTAGGGTTTTCGACTTTTTAACTCTCCTGCTCTCACTAATTATCTCCAATCTCTTTCTGCCCGTCGAACTGTTGCGTTACTCTCTCAATACTATCGCTATTACAATGGACTCTTCTCTGCATACCTCCTCCATTGAGAAGGGCTCGTGCGACTCGTCTTTCTACACAGTCTCATCCTTTCTCTATCCAACTCTCTGACCTCAGACTTAACCGTTATGCTCAATCTTACATGTACTCTACTGGTAATGTCTGGA